>PVHX01010398.1:0-12450 GCA_004024805.1 Geosciurus inauris
ACTGTGGTACATATACACAATGGAATATTATTCAGCAATAAAAGAGAATAAAATTATGGCATTTGCAGGCAAATGGATGGAACTGGAAAGCATTATGCTAAGTGAAGTAAGCCAATCCCAAAAAACCAAAAGCCGAATGGTCTCTCTGATTAGTGGATGCTGATGAATAAGGGAGGTGGGAATGGGAAACATAAGAGAAATAGAGAAATACTGGATGCGACATGGGGGAGGCAGGGGGCAGGAAAGGGGAATGGGTATAGTAAAGATAGTTGATAAAAAAAAATATATATATATATATATATATATATATATATACTGTTCATTGAAAGTGCATATAAAGATGTTTAATATGAAGAATGTAATCTGCTTATAATTTTGTGCAAAGTTAGAAAAATTATGATTGTAACAATTTTTTTTCTATTTGCCTCAACAAATATTTTCAGTGAATAGTGTGTACAGCTTCTGAAAATTTGTTTTATTCTGTTATGTATTAAAACTCAACTTTTGAGAAAAATAAAAATTAAAAATTAAAAAAAAAAAAGTACTGACTCAGGCAGGACTCATGCCCCTATTCTTTCCCTCTCACTTCTAGAAAAAATTGTCTGCTTTTCCTTCTAGTGACCACCTCTCCCAAGAATGTGATAGGTTTTCTTTAAACTTTTACAAATCAAATGTTATTTTTATTTCCTCTTTTATGAACAATTAGGTAGGTTAGTCTTATGAAAAAATCCAAGTTTTGCCATTTAAGGATGATAACCCTTAATAATTCCAAGCAATATTATATTTTAGATTATAATAAAAAAAGACATCCATCATGAGAAAAAGAAAGTGAAATAACAAATCCAAAAAGGAGTACAATTTATACCTTTGCAATATATTCTCTGGCAGGGCACCTAGCCTTATAACATTTCATAATTCCTAAAACTGTACCGATTGCTTCAAAAATGTTATCTATCTAATTTAAGAGTTCCCACTTGGTAGGGAACAAAATTTCAAATCAGAAAGGTGGGTATTGCTACAGTTTAGATCTAGAATGTGCCCCAAATGGCCTATTGTTAATGCTTTGGTCCTTCAATTGGAGCTATCAGAAAGTGGTAGAACCTTTAAAAGGTGGAGCCTAGTGGCAGATTCTATCTAGGTCATTGTGGGCATACCCTTAAAGAGGATTATGGGACACCATTCTTCCTCTTTCTGTTTCAATTCCTGACAATGAGTAGAATGGGTGTCCTCTACCATATGACCCTACCATGATGTAGTGTGCCACCATACACCCAAAGCAACAGGGCCAGTTGGTCCTGAACTAAAACCATGAGTTAAAATAACACTTTTTCTTTTAACAAAAATGCAGATATTTTGTTACAGTATCAAGAAGCTGACTAACATGGTACTTATCAAGATGACACCTCTACCAACACAGGTGAGTTGGAATTTAAACTTAGATCTCCAAAGCTGTAACTACACCTGTCCTATCAACTTGTTGAATGTACACTCAGTAGTGCTGTGAATCATAAGATAAGTCCAATCCACAGATTTAAAGTGTTTGCATTCATGGGAGAGGGGGAAATTGTCAGAATCAAATATATGAAAGAGTTGGACACTAATATAAGTAGCATATAAGACAGTAATAAATTAAATTTAAACAAAGTGTAGAAGTAATAGAAGGACCTCTTAAAGGCTTTCCATTAAACACAATACTTAATATTCATGCAACTATGATTGGCAGATTTCTGCCTGCAAAAGTCCTTAAAATGCAAAGTCTTTTACTTATACTTTGCAAATTGGCTCACTCAATGTCAACTCCAACTCTACTCTCATTTTGTGTATTTTTCTGCCTTTTAGAGGTTGGAAAGCAAAATTTTTTTAGTAGGGATTCTGTGTATGACCTAAATTCCACCAAGCACCATCCAATACTTGGAAAGAAGAAGCAGACGATGTGAAAGAGGGGCCACAAGCAGGAAATGGCCTCTTCTGAGACAAGTAGGTAGCACAGGTGTCATTGTAGAGTAGAAGCAAACTTTGGTTAAAATCATTTTATTTTACTAAAAGCTTTTTCTCTTGACTCTGTTATCTAGTATGTAGACTACTAGAAAGATTTTCTAACAAGCCCTTCTGCCTAATAGAGCTATATATAGGAGATTATAACATCTGTAACTTAGAACCTTGAAAGGCGTAATGACTGTTTATAAGAATGTGTGGAAGGTAGGATGATCTAGTTGGCCATGGAGACTGAAACACTCTTGGTCTATAACACATTGTAGTGATAGAGTTATTAAGATATCATCTTTGGTCACTGGCGAAGATTACCTATAAAAGGCAAAGCCATGTTTGTGTTGGTCATGTTGACAATTGAAGAATATAAAGATAGTAAGGGTGGATTCTTTCTTCCAGTTAAACTTGAGGGTATAAAGCAAAAAAAAAATGTAGTTGAGTTTAGAGATCTTTTGGTTAGAGTCCTGGCCAAAGAACCAGTTTCTATGACTGTCCTCAAGAATTTTATACAGATGTATGCTGACTTAGGATAGTGCAATTTAATGTGTTTTTTAAATTTACTTTTTGTTGTTTCTTCTTGGACTTATAATGCGGTGAAAGCAATAGACATTCAGTGTAAACTGTGTTTGAAAGTTTGAATGTTGATTGTTTCCTGGGCTAATGATAGCAATATGATACTCTTGTGATCCTCAGCAGCAGCAAAAAGCCACAGCTCCCTGTCACCCACAGATTCACAAGTGTCAACAACTGATACTCTGTAGTGGATTATGTTATTCAGCTGTGATGCTTGGTATGTTAGTGTACTCAAAACATTTTTACTTAAAATATTTTCAACTTTCAATGGGTTTATTTAGACATAGCCCCATTCGAAGTGGAGAAGCATCTGTTAAACTTTATTGAGTTTTACAGATAGCTCTAGAAGTTACTCTCCCCATTCACCAGGTTGATGAGGCTCTTCCTGCCTTACTTAAAATCTTGTAATCAATTATTTTGCAATAGAATATCTACTTACTCCATATCCACGCTATCCTCTATATTACTATAGACATTTTCCAAATTGACCTAAAAGAACAATAAGAAATTCAAATCCAGAAGGACAAACCATTTGCTAATTTATATTGGCAAATACCTGGGATTAGGGTTTATTGAAAACTAGACATAAGAGTAGCTTATGTTCAGTGAAACTGAAATGTCCAAAATTCTTCAGCTTTGTAGAAGTATAAACACAAAGGTATGTAGAGGTTAAAAAGATGTAATGGACATATCAAATGCTGCTGGCTCCTCTCTTTTAAACATGTCCAAAAAGATAATAATGAGGTTAAGAAAAGTCAATTTATATATATGCATATATGTAGGTATACACATATATTCCTACTTCTCTGAATGACCGCTGACTGATATAATGGGTCAACAAGTCCCTATATATGCCATCTGAGATGCTACCACAAACTGGTATGTCACAAAGTTGAGTGTGCTCAGCAAGACACCATCTCAATAGGCAATAAGCAATGGAAGGCTGGTCCTAAGCATGTCTCAAAGACCCAAGAATGTTGCATGATCATAGACTAAAATTCTCAATGTCTATTCCTGTGGCTGTACTGTCCTTTCTAAACAAACTATGTGCTCATAATGAGTACCTCTATTATTAATTGATGTGGGAGGAGCTTTATTCATAGATCATCCATCTTAATGTATAGGCATCAGCCAAAAGTTGATTGTTCCCTTCTATGATGCTTCTCTAGAATAAACCTGAACAACATTAGAGATTTTAATACTGGGCAAAAAATTACTAGCTAAACATGATTATCATCTTTCTTTGAAAGAAGATTCCATTAATCAGATGGATATACATTAATATCATGGAAAAGAACAGATAATGATTTCAAAGATGTTGGAAAACTTAAAACTAAAAGAAATTTTGAATTATTATTGACAAAGAGATTTTAGTGGGGATTAATGGATCTGGATTTATCCCCAAATGCTTATGTGTTGAAGGCTGGGTCCCAGCTGGTAGTGCTATTGGAAAATGGTGGAAACATAAGAAGGTGGGGCCTACTTAGAGGAGTTGGTTTACTGGTGGCATGTCCTTGAAGAGTGTATCTTGTCCATGACCCCTTCCTATTTCTCTCTGCTACCTGGCTGCCATGAAGTGAGCAGCTTTGATATTTCTCATGCTTCCCCATGATGTACTGCCTAATCACAGGCTCAGAAAAAATGGAGCCAGCTGACCATGGACTGAAACCCCTGAAACTGTAAGCCAAAATAAATCTTTCCTCCTTTAAGTCTTTTTTTCTTTATTATTTTGTCACAGAGATAAAAAGCTAACAGATGTATTTCCTAAAGTTTTCCAAAATGTAAGGGTATTTGTGCTCAATTGAATGCTTCTGATGATTATCCTTGCTCTTGGTAATCACATGAACAAGATAGCTGTTCGTATAAATTGGTCCATATGCCCTGCCATCCTACTTTGCATGAATAAAGTAATAAAGGTGGTTGTGGTCACAGTGAGGAAAACTAAACATAGATTCAAAAACGTGAATTTCTCACTAGGCTGAACAGGTAACTGCCACTGCAGAGTACTCCATCTGTCAGCAATGGAATTAATGTTACATCAAAATAAAGTCTCAAACTCCAGGGTACTAAGTGGCAACTCACGGCAGGTCAATTGCTTGAGATTCCCTTTTTCCCCCACAGAAATGAGAGTGATTTATTCTCCCTGGAAAAATGATATTAATTTTTAGACTCTGCAGAAATATGGATTTGCTTTCCCTGCATGCTCTATGTATCAGTCCCTCCTGTGAATTTACCAGATGCCCTGTTCACTGTCACAGTATGCAGTACAACACTGCTTCTGACCAACTAAGCATTTTACAACCTACCAAGGATACCAGGATCTGCTCTTACTGGGACCTGGAGAAAATAGACTTGGAGATGTATGAGTCAAAAAAAAAAGAAAGAAATAAGAAAGAAAGAAAGAAAGAAAGAAAGAAAGACAGACAGGAAGGGAGGAAGGAGAGAGGGAGGGAGGGAGAGAGAAAGCGAGAAAGAGAGAAGAAGTTGGGGGAGACAGTATGGTGGAAAGAGCTTGAGGCTCAGAGCCCAAAATGTTTGTTTCATTTCTACTACTTCTTCAGTTTTTGGCCACTGGCAGGTTATATAACCTTTATACTCATTGGATTATTGTCATATCAGATTTTAATTGTAAAAATCAACCCTTTAGAAGCCTAGAGTCTTATTTCTACCCACCAAACCCACTAAACCCAAGAATATATTTGAGTTTTTGAGAAAGGAACTCTTAGACATTGGGATAGAGGGGAAGCTCATCATGGGTCACAGTTAGGTATTCCCCTGAGACATCCAAGTTTGTCCCTGGTTTTTAGTTATCAGTCTAAAAAGATATTGTATGTGTTCTCTTGTTCCTAACCTGGAGACCTGCTTCATTGTTTCTTTCTATCATCAGGTGAAATATTCAGCTAATGATAAAATCTGAGCCTTAAAGGACTTGCTAATACTTCAGGCCCTCTGTGCATACTTGTCATGGTATTTTCTATCTTCCTAGTTTAGCACCAGGATAAAATGAGAGAGGATTACCTACAAAGTTTTCTAATAACTGGAGTTCTGTTTAAAACGTTCCCTTTGTTCTGGTCTACCCACCCTTACATGGGCCCTCTAATATCCTCTCTGGCTGTATATAGGGCTTAAGGCCCTTCATAAGACACCCCAGTGACCACCTTCTTTACTCTGTCTGGCTCTTTTCTCCTCTTTTGTCATTCCCCCTCCTACCATGGAGTCTTCAGCCCTAGAGCCAGGTGGGGCTGGCTTCTGTTCTCTTATTCCCCATTATTTTATAGCTAAGCTTGAGTCCTTCAGGAGACTCTTCAGACTCCAAAAAATGTGGACACATCAACTCAAATACTTTTCTTCTTTTCTATTTTCAAGTTAATGGAGAAAAGACAGAAGATTAAGAAAAATGGAGAGAGGATGTACACACAGAACTATTTATAAAATCTCTATTATGCCCCACTGTAAGGAGAAAAAGAGAGAGAGAGAGAGAGAGAGAGAGAGAGAGAGAGAGACAGAAAGACATGGAAACATAAATAAAAATATATATTCATATATACCAGGTAAGAATTTGCAGTGAGGTAATTAGAGATAGCCTTTAAGAAGACTAAATTTAAGTGTTTCCAAAAGTGTCTATAGATAAAGAAAGCAAGTTGCCTTGAAATAAACCTTTTTTGTTTTGTTTTGGAATAGCCATCAGAGTAGCTATCTTGTCACTGAAATACAAGACAAATATCTTATTCATTGTTCATGGTGAGGACTCACTGGGTGGACTGATGTCAACAGGAATATTTCAAACTGAAATGTTAACTATTCTTTTTATAAATATAAAAATTTCCTCAATGATGAAAGCTGAACTGTGTGTGGGGAAGCTGTTTGATGCTCTTTGTGGGAGTTAGAGAGCAGGACTTTCATCTTTCCTATGGAGGTGATCTGACAGCAGAGCAGATGCCTCAATGTGAAGGTGAAGGCTCATGAACTGTTATTAACTGAGGAGAAACCTTGCAGTAACCCAGGTGAGGGAGATAACACTTTGTATTAGCCAAGTCATGAGAAGATGAACAATGTGCAGGAGACTCAGAGGAAAAACAGCAGTTCAGAGCACAGTCAGCTGCTGAAGGTGACGAAGGGTTGGTGGAATGGGTGCAGCATGTAAGCCCTCCTCAGCTGAGTGTTGAAAAAAGCAGGAAGGTGAAGACCCCTCATGCATTTCTGTTTGTTCCAGACATTTCTGGTTTTAGCTGCGTGTCTCTGGAAAACTCTGAGTTCTGAAAAGTGAGTGATGGCCAGTGCCCCCAGCTCCTGCCTGTGTTAAGACAGGTACTTGATCTGGGCTAGGGAAGCCAGAGGTGAGTATCACTGATGTGCTGGAGTAGAAGGCTGGTGAGTGGTTTTGAGGCTGGATTGTAGAGGCAGTTAAAAGGAGTCATTGTTCTATGCACACTCATTGCTATTGTAGAGCAATAGGTTTTTGTAAGTTCAACCCAGGGATAATGGATTAGAGAGCAGTTGGAAGAAAGAGCATCCATTAAAGAGTCAGGCAGATAGGCAGATGAAACTTAGCCTAGATAAGGGTGGTGATAGGAATGTGAATGGCTTCTAAAGGGAAGAGTTTGATTAAACAACTTGTATGAAGAGTAGTAAATTTAATGTAGATTATTTTCTCTATTTTTACTTTAACAAAAAGGCACCTGAGGCAGGTAGTCATCCTCATATAATGTTCTTTAGCTTTAGTTATGTAAAGGGAGCCCCTCTCAGAAATGTAAAGGAAGATGTCCATGAACTGGAACAGGAAGGCTTGACCCTGCAGGTGATGCCATTAAGTGTGCAAACCAGCAATCCCCTCTCATGACTCCTTTGCCAGCAATCTCTTGGAAAGCAAAGATTTGCTTTGCATGTTTACATTGGCGGTAATTGGCAGATTAGAACATTTAAAAAAAAAATGATGCCTGGCTGTGTGGAGAAAATAGAAACAGCAGCACATTCATGGTGTATGTCTGAGCCAAAAAATACACTCACATATTTAGAAACAGAGTACAGAGTTCAATACTCACACATATGCTCTTATGCACACATACACTCATGCACATATTCATATATATACACACACCTCTATGCTTTTTCTTTAAAAAAAAAGTCAGGTCAGCAGTGAGGAAAAAAGATTTTAAAGAAAAACAGATGAATCAAAGAAAAAGTCACCTTTGCTTTGTTGAATTTATACAAAGCTCTTTTGCAAAAGGTATTGATTTATCATCAGGTAAATAGTTTCATCTCCCATGAAATCCTATAGGCCCTTCAGCAATTACTGAGAAAGCTCTTAGCTAATGGTCCCTTGGAAGTGGCAGGTAGCAAGATATCAAATTCCAAGATCAAAAGAGGACTCCTAACTGTTTAGTAGCTAATCACCTTGTGAGACTACTGATTCTTCAGAGTCTTCCACTAAAAAAACAGTAATCAGTTTAAGCCCTGGGCAAATTGTCCTACCTTTAAGGAAGGGACAAAAGGTTGGGAGGTGGAAAAAAGAAAAGATATTTGGTTAAATGCATCCTACATGAATGATTCTGATGTGAATTTAAAAAAATAGGATGATGCAGAAGTCATGTTGAAATATAAATAAACACATATATGGACATATAAAGGCATAGATAGAAATATAGATATAAATATAATTCTAGATTTGTAAATAAAAGTAGAGGCTGTGGACCTGAAGGAGCCACAGAGGGCCCAGATCTGCCCTCAAGAAACTCCATGGGTGTCCAGACAATGGGAGACCAGGGACTGCTAGCTGCTAGCCACTGGGGAGCTCAAACTCAGGGTAAGAGTCCCCACAGAGACCCTAGTGTGAGGTAGCTCCACCCAAGGGCAGCCTGGGACTGCCCTAGTTCCACCCCAAAGTTCCTTTGGCCTGGCAGGAGCCACAGAGGGACCTGATCCGCCCTCAGGAACATCCCCGGGTGTCCAGCCAATGAGAGAACAGGGACTGCTAGCCGCTAGCCACAGAGGAAGGCATACCCAGGGTAAGAGTGGCCTGCAAAGATCCCAGCATAAAGAGGCCCCACCCAAGTGCACTCTGGGCCCGCCTCAGTTCCACTCCAGAGTTCCTGTCATCAGGCAAGACAGGAAGCCTCAAACTGTCTTTAGGGAATGCTAGGGGTGCCCAGTTGAAGGCAGACCAGAGCCTGCTAGCCTCCACCTCCAGGGGAATTCACACTCACTGTAAGGGTCGCACACAGACTCTCCTGCTTGTGACCCTGCCTAAGTGAGAATTGGGCCCACCTCCAGTTCCCCTCCAGAGTTCCTGTTCACTAGCAGGAGTGCAAGAGACTGACAAAACAGCCCTCAGGGGTCACCTCAGGAACCCAGCCAAGGCCACTCCCACTGCCCTCTAGAGGTACATCCACTACTTCTGCCACAAACTTTAATGGTAATAGTGCCCATCTGGGGACACTGGGGGAATAGAAGTATCTCCAAGGAGAGACACAGGTAAACTGGAGTGTCAATACAAGATTATAGGATAGAAGCCACAATACCTCAGATTGGTATTTCAAGAAAGGAAGATACAAAGTCAACATGAAAAAACAAGAGAAAAAAGTGCCCCAAATAAACCTGGATACCACTGTAACAGAATCCATTGACAGCACAATTGATGAAACGTCAGAGAAAGAATTCAGAATGTACATAATTAAAATGATCAGTGAACTAAAGAATGACATAAGTGAACAATTACAGGCAAAAATTGATCAATACAACAAAGAAATAGGTGAGCAAATAAAGGCAACCATGGTTCATTCTCATAAAGGAAAAAGAGAGCAATTACAAGTAGCAAAATATTACTTTAAGAAAGAGAGATTGTGAAAAAAACCATTCAGAATTACTTGAAATGAAGGAAACAATAAACCAAATAAAAAACTCAATAGAAAGCATCACCAGCAGACTAGATCACCTGGAAGACAGAACCTCGGATAATGAAGACAAGATATACAATCTTGAAAATAAACTTGACCATACAGCGAAGATAGTAAAAAATCATGAACAGAACATACAAGAAATATGAGACAGCATCAAAAGACCAAATCTAAGATTTATTGGGATAGAAGAAGGCACAGAATTTCAAACCAAAGGAATGCACAATCTCTTCAATGAAATAATATCAGAAAATTTCCCAAATATGAAAAATGAAATGGAAAATCAAATACAAGAGGCTTATAGGACACCAAACATACAAAATTTCAACAAATCTACACCAAGGCACATTATAATGAAAATGCCCAACATACAGAATAAGGATAGAATTTTAAAGGCAGCAAGAGGGAGAAACCAGATTACATACAAGAGGAGACCAATTCATATCTCAGCTTTCAACCCAGATGCCAAAAGCCAGGGGATCATGGAATACCATATTCCAAGCCCTGAAAGACAATGGATGCCAACCAAGAATCCTATATCCAGCAAAATTGAGCCTCAGATTTGATGATGAAATAAAAACCTTCCATGATAAACAAAAGTTAAAAGAATTTACAGCAAGAAACCTGCACTACACAGCATTCTTGAAAAATATTCCAAGAGGAGGAAATGATAACCAACAATGAAAATTTACAAAGAGAGGAACTACACTAAAGGAAAGACCATTCAAAAGAGAAAACAACTCAAGGTAAACACCAAAGTGACCAGAATTACAAATCATATTTCAATAATAACCCTGAATGTAAGTGGCCTAAATGCACCAATTAAAAGACATAGACTGACAGACTGGATCAAAAAAAAGACCCAACAATATGCTGTCTGCAAAAGACTCATCTCACAGGAAAAGACATCCACAGACTGAAAGTGAAAGGATGGGAAAAAACATATCATTCACATGGACCCCGCAAACAAGTAGGAGTTTCCATCCTCATATCAAATAAGGTGGACTTCAAACCAAAGATGGTGAAAAGAGATAAAGAAGGTCATTTCATACTTCTTAAGGGAATCATACATTAACAAGACATAACAATCATAAATATCTATGCCTCAAATAATGAGGCTTCTACATATGTCAAACAAATCCTTCTCAAATACAAGAATCAGATAGACCACAACACAATAATACTTGGAGACTTTAACACAGATCTCTCACCATTGGATAGATCTTCCAAACAAAAACTTAATAAATAAACCATAGACCTTAATGAAACTATCAATAATTTAGCTTAACAGACATATATAGAGTGTTCCATCCATCAACGAGCAAATACACTTTTTTCTCAGCTGCACATGGATCCTTTTCCAAAATACATCATATTTTATGTCACAAAGCCAGTCTTAGCAAATACAAAAAAATAGAGATTCTACCCTGCATCCTATCTGACCAGAATGGAATAAAATTACAAATCAATGACAGATTAAAAAACAGAAACTACTCCATCACTTGGAAACTAAATAATATGCTATTGAAAGATGCATGGATAACAGAAGACATCAAGGAAGAAATAAAAAAATTCTTAGAGGCAAATGAAAACTCTGATACAACATATCAAAATCTCTGAGATGCCATGAAGGCAGTGCTAAGAGGAAAGTTCATAGCACCAAATTCATTCATTAGAAGAAGTAAAAGTCAACAAATAAATGAATTGACTCTTCATCTCAAAGCCTTAGAAAAGGAATTAGGACTGAAATCAATGAAATTGAAACAAAAGAAACAATTCAAAAAATTGACAAAACAAAAAGCTGGTTCTTTGAAAAAATAAACAAAATGGACAAACCCTTAGCCACCCTAATGAAAAGGAAGACAGAGAAAACCCCAATAACTAAAATTTGCAATGAAAAAGGAAATATCACAACAGATACTACTGAAATACAGAGGATAATTAGAAACTATTTTGAAAATTTATACTCCAGTAAAATAGAAAACCCTGAAGACACCAACAAATTTCTAGAGGCATATGACCTACCCAAACTGAACCAAGAGGACATACACAACTTAAACAGATCAATTTCAAGCAAGGAAATAGAAGATGTCATCAAGAGCCTGCCAACCAAGAAAAGCCCAGGTCCAGATGGATTCTCAGTTGAGTTCTACAAGACCTTCAAAGAAGAACTAATACCAATTCTCCTCAAACTATTTCATGAAATAGAAAGGGAGGGAACCCTTCCAAACTCATTCTATAAGGCAAGTATCACCCTGATTACAAAACCAGACAGAGACACATCAAAGAAAGAAAACTTCACACCAATATCCCTGATGAACATAGATGCAAAAATTCTCAATAAAATACTAGCAAATCACATACAAAAACATATCAAAAAAATAGTGCAACATGATCAAGTGGGGTTCATCCCAAGGATGCAAGGTTGCTTCAACATACGGAAATCAATTAACGTAATACATCATATCAATAGACTTAAAGATAAGAATCATATGATTTTGTCAATTGATGCAGAGAAGGCATTTGACAAAATACAACACCCTTTTACACTCAAAACACTAGAAAAACTTGGGATAGTAGGAACATTCCTCAACTTTGTAAAAGCTATCTATGCTAAACCCAAGGCCAACATCATCCTAAATGGAGAAGAATTGGAAGCATTCCCTCTGAAAATGGGAACTAGACAGGGATGCTGTCTCTCTCCACTGCTATTCAATATCCTTGAAACATTAGCCAGAGCAATTAGACAGACAAAAGAAATTAAAGGGATACGAATTGGAAAAGAAGAACTCAAACTATCATTATTTGTGGACGACATGATTCTATACTTAGAGGATCCAAAAAATTCTACCAGAAAACTTTTAGAACTAATAAATGAACTCAGCAAAGTAGCAGGATATAAAATCAACACCCACAAATCAATTGCCTTTCTATACATCAGTGATAAACCCTCTGAAAAAGAAATTAGGAAAACTATCCCATTCACAATAGCCTC
>PVHX01010398.1:12550-70369 GCA_004024805.1 Geosciurus inauris
ATTGAAGAAGACCTTAGAAGATGGAATAATCTCCCATGCTCCTGGATAGGCAGAATCAATATTGTCAAAATGGCCATACTTCCCAAAGTGCTATATAGATTCAATGCAATCCCAATTAAAATCCCAATGTCATTCCTTATAGAAATAGAAAAGGCAATCATGAAATTCATTTGGAAGAATAAGAGACCCAGAATAGCCATAGCAATCCTTAGCAAGAAGAGGGAAGCAGGAGGCATCACAATACCTGACCTCAGATTATACTACAAAGCTATAGTAACAAAATCGGCATGGTACTGGCACCAAAATAGACATGTAGACCAATGGTATAGAATAGAAGACACAGAGACAAACCCACTTACATACAGTTACCTTATACTAGATAAAGGAGCCAAACACGTACACTGGAGAAAAGATATCCTGTTCAACAAATGGTGCTGGGAAAACTGGAAATCCATATGCAGCAAATTGAAACTAAACCCCTATCTCTCACCATGCACAAATTTCAACCCAAAGTGGATCAAAGACCTGGGAATCAGACCAGAGACCCAACGCATAATAGAAGAAAAAATAGGCCCAAATCTTCATCATGGCGAATTAGGCCCATACTTCCTTAACAAGACTCCTACAGCACAAGAAGTAAAATCAAGAATCAACAAATGGGATGGATTCAAACTAAAAAGCTTCTTCTCAGCAAAAGAAATAATCAATGAAGTGAACAGAGAGCCGACATTCTGGGAACAAATCTTTGCCACACACACATCCGATAGAGCACTCATCTCCAGGATATATAAAGAACTCAAAAAGCTTAACACCAGAAAAACTAACAACCCAATCAATAAATGGGCCAAGGAGCTGAACACAAACTTCACAGAAGAAGATATACAGTCCATTAACAGACATATGAAAAAATGTTCAATATCTCTAGCAATCAGAGGAATGCAAATCAAAAGTACCCTAAGATTTCATCTCAAGCCAGTCAGAATGGCAATTATGAATACAAACAACAATAATTGTTGGTGAGGTTGTGGGGAAAAAGGCACGCTCATACATTGCTGGTGGAACTGCAAATTGGTACAACCAATCTGGAAAGCAGTATGGAGATTTCTTAGAAAACTTGGAATGGAACCACCATTTGAGCCTGCTATCCCACTCCTCGGTGTATACCCAGAAGACTTAAAAACAGCAAACTACAGTGCTGCAGCCACTTCAATGTTTATAGTAGCTCAATTCACAATAGCTAAACTGTAGAACCAACCTAGATGCCCTTCAATAGATGACTAGGTAAAGAAACTGAGGTATATATACACAATGGAATATTACTCAGCAATAAAAGAGAATAAAATTATGGCATTTGCAGGTAAATGGATGGAGCTGGAGAATATCATGCTAAGTGAAGTAAGCCAATCTCAGAAAACCAAATGCCAAATGTACTCGTTGATAAGTGGATGCTGATCTGTAATGTGGGGAAGGTCATGGGAACAATGTAGGAACTCTTTTCACAGGGGTGTAAGGGGGGAGGGGCCATGGGGACAGTAAAGGTGGTGGAATATGATGGTCATTATAGCCCTAACTTTATGTATGACTGCATATATGTTGTGATTGTAACAACTTACAACTAGAGGGAAAGATACAGAGATCAACTAGAGAATTGATATGTTATCCTCTATGTACAATGAATCAAATTGCACTATGTTATCATGTAAGCCCAAATAGAACAAATAAAAAAAAAAAGTAGAGAAAAGTCAGATACAGAGGAGGAGGAAAGCTGAGGCGGTTTATCTGTGTTCTGATGGTAGGGTCTATAGTTTTTGGGGGAGAATTTTGAGAGTAAACTGTAGTCAAATGAATCACAAAATGATGAAACTGATAGTGATTTCAGATAGTCTTTTATGCCAGTCAGAGTAAGTCTGTGCCCAGAGAGATGTCAATGGTCATATACTATCACAAGCTGTCTGCCACTAGATCCAGGAAGCTTTCACAATAATCTGTCTACTCAAGAAAGAAAAGAAGGCTACCCACAGAGTGAGCCCTAAAGCCTGATTCCTTAATCCCACTGTGACTTAGAAGTATATAGGAATCTAGGGTGCAGAAATGGAGAAGGATATTTTTTCTTCAACTACAGTCAATTTGGGTAGAAGGGAGAATGAAGACTTAAGGACCTGTTTAGGCCTGTTAGGGTATCCCACCTGAGTTAGTGGTGAGGCTGTCATTCTGTCCCTGGCCTTTCCGTAATGGAGTCAAGTGACACTTCCAGAATGTCTAGAAGGTCTTACTTCCTCATTGTAACCACTGATGTTAATTACCACTTGACTTCTCATCAGAGAGAGGTGTGTATCTATACTTGATATGAATTACTATGACTCCTCTCTTCCTGGAATTTTGGTTTAGGGCTGGACCTTGGAGGGAGCTATATTTGTTATATTTGTTAAAATCAAAATAAATTAGAGGATTCTGGGAAAGTCACAGGTCTGAGCAGGCAGAGGGTTCTGGTTCATCTTTTTGTGTTTTCATGGTTCTTCTCTCTTCTAATTTCCAAGTGATTACAAATCCTTGAGGCGCCCCCTCTAAGTGTCCCTCTCTCTTTGGGGCAAGATTTTCAAAAATAACTGTCTGGTCCTTAGCTTCTTTCCTCCCAGCATTCTCCTGTGTCAACTAAGACCTCCTGGCTGAGACACTTTTGCAACACTCTCCTTGTATCCCAGTGCTGTTATTTCTAAATCAGTATTTCATATTTGTAACCTTAAGGAAGAGTTAATAACTAGACTGCTTAGAACACAAGTGAATCATAATTGTACTACTGTATCTTTCCCTCTCTGTATACTACCTGGAAACTTGCATGGTACCTGATTAAGCTGAAGGATTGACTCTCTAAGGGTGGAATTTTATGCAGCATGCAATTATGGTTAAGAAAATGCTTCCATGTAAGAAGACCTTGTAAATTATGGCAATCTTGATGATGTGTATAGCGTTTATTTACATTTCTCCATGTACCTTAACCGAGTTATGATATCCCCACCTGTCTTCATGACTACTGCCTAGTAGGGCACAAGGGTAGCATTTCTCTGGTGTACCTTAAGAACTCTCCGCAGCAAAACAAAGAGAGTGTGCCCTTTGTCTGCACTCTTGTGACTCTTGAGTTTCATCTCTCCTTTTCCAACTCCTTAAAACATGGCACGAGGAAAGGAGCAACCAGTACTAGAAGGACTCCTCAGAAGAGAACAAGCAGGAGAAAGGAGTGACCACAGATTGTTTACTGCTATTGTAAGGTGAAAGAATGACTTGTTTGTAGTCATATAGTACAAGAGGGGCAGCCTGAGGCCAAGGATGTGTAGCAATTCCCTGTCAGCCTCAGCAACATCCCCTAGGCTGCTGTAATGTCTTGGCACTGCCTTAGTTCTTGTATGGGAGGAGAAGCAGAAGGCATGGCCTTTGTCATAGATGAGAGGTGATTTGGAATTGATTAGATAGAAAAGGATATTCTGTCCCACTTGAGTCTTTTTAGAAATTGGTTCCCAGGGGTTGAAATTCCAGTTAATGTTGTAATAAGTTCTGGACATGGGTGAGAGAGAGAAACCCAGATGGAGTTTCCCAAGTGTACTTTCACAGTGGTAATGATAATTCTTGTGTACTAAATAGTTTATATATTTGTGTATCTGCGTGTACAAACACACACCCACACAATTTGAATACTTACAAAAACCTTGAGCAGTAAGTTCTATTAATGTCATTTTACAAAGATCCTGAGGATTAACGATCTGTTCAGGGTCATTCCGAGAATGTTAGACCTTGCATTTAGAACACAGGTTTGTGAATTTGCAAGCCCACTCCTCATCTTTTTTTAGCATTCCCTCTCAAATAGATTTTGTTTCACAGGCTGATTCCAATAGCACTGCTGCGGATGTTAAAGAGGCCTCCGCACAGAGAGAATAACTTCTACGGGAGACACCACACCAGGGACTTTTGCATATGTTATTTAATCATCACAGCAGCTCAGTTGGAGATTTATTGTCATTATGTCCCTTTTATAAGATGAAGGAGCAGAAGTTCAAAGAGACTCCAAGCTAATTTAGCTGGAAAGAAGAGTAGAAATGATAGCAAATATTTATGAAAGCTTACCATGTGCTGGGCTCAATGCTAACTTGTTCATATTTCCAAACCAGTGGGAGGGCTGAGCTCTGATCCAAGTCCAGGAGGTTAAAGCATCACTCTCTGAAAGCCCACAATAAGATGCAAATCTTTTATGAGGAAAAAAACATCCTTGTTAACACAGCAGCAGTGATCAGTTTACCAAAATGCTACCAGACAGGAGGCTCACCTGGGACAGGACATATTTGACTGAGTAAGAAGTAAGGGGAAACAAAACTAGTCCAAGATAAAGAAGAAAATAATACTATAAGAGTAATTGGTATATGCATGTTCATTTAAATATTTATTGTTTTAAGTAAATGAATATTCAATCAGTTGTTTAGTGTTTGTATCTACAGAAGGCCAGTTGTGGGTGAATGAAAATACACAGTGCCAAAAATGTTCTTTGCTCGAGTGCTTCCTCAGGGAGATTGTTTCCCTGGGGCTTTAAATGGCACAATTTCTTTCTCTGGTCTCATATCATGATGACGTCAGTGCATTTCTCATGATATTGGAGTTTCTTACCATATTCTTCTAGGCAGGTGTGTAGTGGTGCAATAGACACTGGGTAGACTTGTTACAAACACACACAAACACACACACACACACACACACACATAAACTAGAATACTTGTACTTGAGCAAGGAATTTTGGGAAACATTGCATTTTAGAGTCTCCTTCTTTTATAAGGTCTATCATTTGCTAAAGTTTTAGGGAAGTCCTTTGGTAAAGAAATAAGAATCCTCCAAAGTATTACAAATTTATTAGACCTTAGGGCACTTCAAGTTGTCCCATAAAAGTAACTCTTCTAGTTACTGCCCTGATCTCAAAAGATTCCAAGCTCACTTGTCTACTTTAGAAGCCACTGCTTTTAATCACTCATGTGCACTCCTGGAATCCCAGTGGCTGGGGAGGCTGAGGCGGGAGGATTGCAAGTTCAGCCTCAGGAACTTAGTGATGCTCTAAGCAACTTAGGGAGAACTTGCCTCAAAATAAAAAATAAAATAAAATAAAAAAGGTGGTGGGGATGTGGCTCAGTGGTAAAGCACCACTGGATTCAATTTCTGGTACAAAATAAAAAACACCCCAGCCAGGCACGGTAGCACATGCCTGTAATCCCAGCTCTTTTGGAGACTGTGACAGGAGAATCGTGAGTTCAAAGTCAACCTCAGCAAGGGGGAGGCGCTAAGCAGCACAGTGAGACCCTGTCTCAATATAAAAACACAAAATAGGAATGGGGATGTGGCTCAGTGGTCATGTACCCCTGAGTTCAATATCTGAACTCAGATATCTGGTAATCATACCGAAAAAAAAAAAAAAAAAACCACCCCCCAACAACAACAACAAAACAAAAAGAAGAAGAAACAGCAGCTACTGCTTTTCCCTCAAGCATCTGAGAGCTAACTATTCCTACAGGATGGATTTTGGCTGAAAAGTTCAGACCTACATTTGACCAAGAACCTATACTTGATTATCTTAATTTCTACAAGATTATATCACATCAGTCAGTAAGATGGTTTTATGCGTTGCATATTATGATGTGGGTTCTATATACATGAATTTTTCTATGATGTATTTTTCCTATCTTCTCATTTAAAATCTTTAAATTTATTATTGCCTTCTTGCATTTATTGCCAAGTAGCACAAACAAGTTCTATTATTTTAGTGCATAGGTTGACAGTTTTGACATGTATACATGATTTTAAGGAGACTAAAATTAATATCAACTCTTTTAGCCTGAACTCAGAAAGAAACTTGGATTATATTCTAATAATCTCCTTTCTGTCTCATGAGCTACTGTCTAGACAATAAATTTTTAAATTTACCCCAGACATTTCATAATTTTATTGTTTTTCTGTTTCTTGTATTTTAGCCCTTCCTTCAGTGTTTAATTTCCTTTTCAAAATACTGTTTTCATAAGTTACACATTAGTGAGAATGAGTGCATGAAGACTCTTCCTTTTTCCCTAATAAATTTATACTGACAGTTATTTTCTCTCAATATTTTGAAATTTTATTTCCTTGTCTTATGGTTTCTGTTCATGGTTTCTGTAGAGATCATTTCTCTCAATATACGCGTAATTCCATTCAAAATAAATCTGTATATGGTAGAATTCTAAGATGGCCTCCAAGTTTCCAACCCTTTTGTACTCATCCTATAAAATCCCGTCCGTCTGAGAAAGATGGAATAACACATTCATTATTACAGTATTTTATTTGGCAAAGTTAAAGTGATTTTGAAAATGTAATTAAGGTGTCAAGAGAGTTGATTTAAAGTAAGCCAAAAGGAGATTCTGCTGCATGAGGCTTACATAATGAGAAAATCCTTTAGGGATGGACTGAAACCTTCCTGAAGACAGAGATGATCCTCAGTTAACCTTAAAGAAACAAAAATCAAGCTGTGACCTGCCATAATGACACGAAGGCAGACCTCTAGGATCCCAGTGCCTCCGTTCTACAGCTGCAAGAATCTGCATTCTACCAAGAACCCAAGACAGAGGTGAAATAAGAAAATTTCCTGGCTGACAAGCAGGTTGTATTCTTGTGAGATCTGATCAGAGGTCTGTCATGCTGTGCCCAGATTGATAACCAGGGAAACTGAGAGAATGTCTTGCATAAAGGCACTAAATTTGTGGTTATGTATTAGTATTAGAAAACCCATATATTACATTATCTTTCTTGCATATTTAAAAATATTTTTTTTCATGGTATTCTGCAGTTTTACTATTTGTGTAGGGTGGTCTAGTTTATTTATTTGTAACACATTATACTTTAAAAACCTAAGTATTTTTTTTCATAAGGCTGAAAAATTCTCAGCCATTATAATCTCCTTATATTTTCTGTACTTCTTACTCTCAGATTTTTCTCTTTATCATTCAGTGACTTTTTCTGGAAGTATTATTTAAATTTAATTTTCAGTTTAGTAACTCTATCTTTAGCTGTGCTAATTATTACTTAAAAAAATTCAATTGATGGGTTGGGAGTTTAAGTTTAATTGTTCAAGTGGTTGAACAATTGCCTATAATACAAAAGGCCCTGAGTTCAAATCCTAGCATCAAAAAAAAAATCAACCTAAGTTTTAAAATTTCAATAACTTTATTTTAAGGAAGGCTATCAAGTGTCTTTCAAAGTATGCCCTGTCTTGGATCTTTCTCATATTTTATTTTTCTTTCATTAAATAATTATAGTTTTCACTATAGAGGTCTTTCATCTCTTTTCTTAGATTGAGTCCCAGGTTTTTTGTTATTTTTTTTTTTGAGGCTATTGTGAATGGGCTAGTTTTCCTAATTTCTCTTTCAGTAGATTTATCACTGATGTATAGGAATGCATTTGATTTATAGGTATTAATTTTATATCTTGCTACTTTGCTGAATTCATTGATTAGTTCTGGAAGTTTTCTGGTGGAAGTTTTTGCATCTTCTAAATATAGAATCATAGCATTGGCAAATAGTGATAGTTTGAATTCTTCTTTTCCTATTTGTATCCCTTTAATATTTTTTCATTTCTCTAATTGCTCTGGCTAGAGTTTTAAGAATTATGTTGAATAGAAGTGGTGAAAGAGGGCATCCTGGTCTTGTTCCAGATTTTAGAGGGAATGCTTTCAATTTTTCTCCATTTAGAATGATGTTGGCCTTGTGTTTAGCATATATAGCTTTTACAGTGTTGGGTTATGTTCCTACTATTCCTTGTTTTTCTAGTGTTTTGAACATGAAGGGGTGCTGTATTTTGTCAAATGCTTTTTCTGCAGCTATTTAGATGATTATATGATTCTTATTTGTAAGTCTATTGATGTTATGAATTATGTTTATTGATTTTTGTAAGTTGAACCATATTGCACTCCTGGCGAACCCCACTTGATTATGGTGCATTTTTAAATATGCTTTTGTATTGTCAGAATTTTATTGAGAATTTTTGCATCTATGTTCATCAGGGGTATTGGTCTAAAATTTTCTTTCCTTGATGTGTCTTTGTCTGGTTTTGGTATCAGGGTGATATTAGCCCCATAGAATGAGTTAGATAGGCAGAATTAATGTTGTCACAATGGCCATACTACCAAAAGTGCTATACAGATTAAATGGAATTCTTAATAAAATACCAATGACATTCTTCATGGAACTAGAAAAAGCAATCATTAAATTCATTTGGAAAAATAAGACATCTGGAATAGCCACAGCAATCCTTAATGTGAAAAGTAATGGAAAAGGCATCAAAATACCAGACCTTAAACTATACTACAGAGCCATGGTAACAAAAATGGCATCGTATTGGCACCAAAATAGACACAGAGACCAATGGTACAGAATAGAAAACACAGAGACATAAATACAGTTATCTTGTACTAGTCGAAGTCACCAAAATAATTCACTGGAGAAAAGATAGCCTATTCAAATGGTGCTGGGAAAATTGGAAATTCATATGTAACAAAATGAAATTAAACCCCTCTCACCATGCATGAAACTCAATTCAAAGTGGATCAAGGACTTAGGCAGTAGAACAGAGACCCTGCACCTAATAGAAGAAAATGTAGGCCTAAATCTTCACCATGTCTGCTTAGGATCTTACTTCCTTAACAAGACTCTTAAAGTGCAAGAAGTAAAATCAAGAATCAATAAATGGGATGAATTCAAACTAAAAGCTTCTTCTCAGCAAATGAAACAATCAATAACATGAAGAGAGAGCCTATAGAATGGGAGAAAATCTTTACCACATGCACCTCAGACAGAGTATTAATCTCTAGGGTAAAGAATTCAAAAAATTTACCACCAAAACCCCCCAAATAACCCAATCAACAAATGGGCTAAGGAACTGAACAGACACTTCACAGAAGAATAAATACAATCCATCAACCAATATATGAAAAAATGTTCAACATCTCTAGCAATCAGAGAAATGCAAATCGAAACTACTCTAAGATTTCATCTCACTTCAGTCAGAATGGCAATTACCAAGAATACAAGAAACAATAAATGTTGGCAAAGATGTGGGGGAAAAGGTACACTCATACATTGCTGGTAGGACTGTAAATTGGTGCAACCACTCTAGAAAGCAGTATGGAGATTCCTCAGAAAACTTGGAATGGAACCATCATTTAACTCAACTATCCCACTCTTTGGTTTATACCCAAAGGGCTTAAAATCAGCATACTACAGTGACACAGCCACATCAATGTTCATAGAAGCTCAATTCATAATAGCTAAACTATGGAACCAACCTAGATGCTCTTCAACAGATAAATGGATAAAGAAAATATGGTACATATACACAATGGAATATTACTCAGCCTTAAGGAAGAATGAAATGCTGGCATTTGCAGGCAAATGGATGGAGCTGGAGAATATCATGCTAAGTAAAAAAAAAAAAATCCCAAAATACAAAAGGCCGAATGTTTTCTCTGATACACGGATGATACTTCACAATAAGGGAAGGAGGGAGCCTAGGGAAGAATAGAATTACTTTTGATTAGGCAGAGGAGAGTGAAAGGAGGGGAGGGCATATGAGGGTAGGAAGGATGGTAGAATGAATTGGACATTATTATCCTATATGCCTATATGATTACATGACCAGTGTGATTTTATATCATATACAACCAGAAGAATGAGAAGTTATACTCCATTTATTTATGCTACATCAAAGTCCATTATAATGTCATGTATAACTAATTAGAATAAATAAAACAATTACAAATATAATTTTTAAAATTTTGTGCCCAATAATTACATTGTCAATAATCTTTTTATTTCAGATATATTTTACCAAGAATAGTTGCTGCCTACTTATGGTAGTTTGTTTCTTTATGAATTTTTCTTCAGGGAAAAATACCTTTATTTTGTTTTTCCTTACTAGTGTCTAAGTTAAGATGTCCAGTGTCCCTTCCCTTATGTTTTATGTCGTTCTTGTATTTTTCATTCTGTGCACCAAGGATTCTGCCTTCCTAACAGGACTTTACTTCTTTCTCCTCATTCCACATGAGCCCTATATTTCCAGTCTTTTTGATGCCATTTAAACCAGAACCTCTGAGGTAATGAGATGGGAGTACGCTCACAGAACAGGCTGTGCCTTAGCTTGACCACTCCAGCTTCAACTCTCCTTCAAATTCTAGTTCTTGGGAATTTCCCTAACTTTTGTATTTCCTCAAATTTATATTTTAAAGTATGCTCCTTACACTTCTTCAATTTCATATTTTATGTTAAAACAAAGTTGCTTTTTTTTCATTAACGATTAGGCTATATTGTTGGAAACATTTTAGAAATGACTTAGAGGTCATGTAGACTAATGTATTATCCAGTTTTCCCTTTAATAATGCTATCATTTATGAAAAATTGATGTGTGCCAGGCTGATTGCTAAGTGCTTTTATGCATTATTTAACTTACCTTGAAAAAATTCTCCAATTTAAAAAAAATTATTTGCTATATATAAAGAAGAAAAATGAGCCTGTGAGAGAAAAAATACTTGTGTATGTTCACATGCCAAAAAGTAATTACAAAGTGAGAATGTAAATCAAATTTTGTTTGCTTGTTTTTGGGTTTTGTCATTGTTATTCCATGGCCCAATTGTTCCCACTGCATATTATTCCCTTCTATACCTTTGGTACTAAATAATTATTTACCTTGTTCTCTCTTGCTAACAATAATGTCAATCTTTGTATTTTTGAAATAAATAATTCCATGTGGATAACAATTAATTTATCATTAAATTATGGTTAATCCTTCTAATGAGTCAAAATTCATCTTCAGGTATTCATTTTAATTCAAAGTTTTGATTTCATACTATGTTTATACTTTAATACTTTTGGTCTTCTGAACCTTTTTTTTTTAATAGTTCCTCATATAGAATTACATGGTTTTTTTTTCATCCTTTCTGGTTATTTTCTGGATGATGCCATTCATCAGATACTGCTCAAAAAAAGTGTCATCCATCAAGTACTGAATATGAATATGATTTCCCAAATGCATGCAATATGTATATTTGTCTGATATTTCTAGTATCTGAATTCCTTTAGTCACCATGTTGTAGGACTCTCATAAAATTATATTTAGGATTAACTCCTCTTCTTTTTTCCACATTTGGTACCTACCACTGCTTTTTTGTTTTCCTTTTCCTTTTACATTGAAGCCAGCTTATATTTCAAAGTTCATCAATAAGATACATGAGTTGTAGCTAAAAATTTTATCCATGTCTTTTTGAGGCATCTCAATATCTTTGTTAGATTTCTGGCAAGATAAACTTTGCATGAATGTCATGCTAAGTGTGTGATGCAGAACAGTGGCTTAATCTGTCATTCAATTATCTTGGAGTAGAGGAAGAATTTCTTTTGAGACAAAGCCTGGCTGTGAGTTATGATAATGATGGAGAGGTCAAGAGGGATTCTGCATGTTCTTGCTATTCAGTGGATGGGTGGTAGTGATTGTGGCGCTGAGTTTCATTACATGCTTGTGGAATATTTGGGTTGGAATCAACAAGTAGATGTATATATATTTCAAGAGTTCAGATGAGGCATATGGACCTGACTTATTAACTGCAAGTTTTTTGTATGTAGGAAGAATATTAATCTTCTATTGTCACTGGAACAAATCACCACAAACTTAGTGCATTAGAAGACCATGAATTTATTGTCTTATAGTTCTGGTGATCAGAAGTTTTAAATTAGCTTCACTGGGCTAAAATCAAGGTGTTGGTAGTCTTGAATTCCTACTAGAAGTTCTGGGGGAGAAATCATTTATATTGCATCTTTGAACTTTTAAAGGAAACCTGCATTCCTTATCTTATGGCCTCCTTTTCTATCTTCCGTGCCAGAAACTCAGCATCTGTTCTTATTGTTGTTCTCCCATTCTGTCCTTATAGCTTGATTTTCCTTGACCTTTCTGCTTTCTATGAAGCCCATATAATTATAGTGGGCCCACAGAGATAACCCACAATAATCTCTCTATTTCAAAATCTTTTACCCAGTCATATCTGAAAAGTATTCTTTCCTTTGTAAGGTTACATATTGGCAGGGTTGGAATATTAGGATGTGGGCATCTTTGTGTGTGAGGGTGGGGATTGAAATTGAAACTACGATCTAACAGAAAGAGTAAGTGCAGACTAATAAGAGGTATAAGATTATTGGGGACAATGGTCTTTAATGAGCAATAGAAGAAAGAGGCTTTAATGGAAGATAATGAAAAAATGCAATAAGGAAGCTTAAAGGGAATCATGAGATAGGGGCATAACCAATACCAGTGGAGGGCAGATTTTCAAGAGGGAAAATTAGTCAAGAGGGTTGAGTTCTTCAAAGATTTCAAGGAAAAAGAAGGGTGACTAAATTTTTTTGACATATTTGGCCAATAAAAGGTTCCAGAAAGTTCATAAAGCAGAGAGGTTATATATACAAAATTCTATACATAATGTCATAAATAGCATATTTTCAAACAACTCCATAGCAACAAATAAAAGGACAACAACAATAAAAAAACACCCCTTGTAAACACTCACAAAGACTCCAATTATCGATGGCCAAAAGACATTAGCAGACATTTCTCAAAAGACATACAAATGACTCAAAGCACTCAATGTCACAAATCATCAGAAATTCGAATCCAAACCTTATTCCAGTTAGAATGGCTATTATCAAAAAACAAAAGATATCAAGTGCTGGAGAGGAGATAGAGAAATGGAAACACTTATACACTGTTGGTAGAAATGTAAATTAGTGCATCCATTATGGAAGACAGTTTTGAATTTCAGCAAGAAATTAAAAATAGAATTACCATATGAAATTACAGCCTCACTACTTGGTATTATTTATCCAAAGGAAATGAAATCAACACTTCAAAGAGATACCTACACTCCCATGATCATTGCATGATTATTCCAAATTACTAAAATATGAAATTAATATATGTGTGTATCAGTAGATGAATGGATAAAGAAAATGTGACACACACACGTACACACACTATGGATAATTATTCAACCATAAAAATGGTGAAACCCTGTTACTTTTTGCAGTGTGGATGAACCTAGAAGACATTATGTTAAGTGAAGCAAGCCAGGCACAGAAAAGCAAATATCACATGATGTCACTGATTTCTGGAATCTAAAAAAGCTGATCTCATAGATGTACATAATAGAATATTGGTTACCAGAATTGAGGAAGAATAGAGAGGAAGGGAGGTGGGGGAGGAGATGAACAACTGATGAAACATTACAGTCAGATGAGAAGAATAAGTTCTGGTTTTCTATTCCACAGTAAGGCCATTGTAATTGACAATATTATATTGCATATTTCAAAATAACTGGAAGAGCCTGGCGCAGTGGTGCAAGCCTGTAATCCCAGCATTTGGGGAGGCTGAGATAGGAGAATCACGAGTTCAAAGCCAGCCTCAGCAATGGTGAGGTGCTAAGCAACTCAGTGAGACCCTGTCTCTACATAAAACACAAAATAGGGCTGGGGATGTGGCTCAGTGGTCGAATGCCTCTGAGTTCAATCTCTAGTACCAAAAAAAAAAAAAGCTAGAAGAGAGGATTTCAAATATTCTTACCACAAGGAAATGATAAATGAGGTGACAGATATGTTAAATAACCTGATTTAATCAGTAAATGATGTGTACATGTGTGGGGACACACTATACCTCCAAATATGTACACTTATGATATGTCAATTAAAAATCAAATAAAGCTTTAAAAATACAATAAGATTATACCTATTATTACTAATAATTGAAAGCCTTAAAATACTCTTAAAATCATTATAGACTTAAAGAAACCTGTGTGTTGAACACTCAGCACTGCTGAATCCCTCAAGCAGCTCATTTAATTGATAGTCTCTGGTCACAGGCACTCTTGTTTAAATTATAGTTCCATCACATAGTAGCTTTGTGTCCTGTAGCAAAATACTTACACTTTCTCATTATTTCCTTAATTTTATCCCCTGTAAATTATGATATTTCATTTACAGGATAATTGTTAGTATTTAAATGTGAACAATAGAGAGTAGTACCTGGCTCATAGTAGCTCTTCAATAAAGGTTACTTAATATTATTACTATCACTATGGAAATACTTTCTGAAAAATATGCAAGTCACTGCAAATAGCACCTATTATAGTTTTTTAAGTTTTTCTGGGTTTCAAATTAAAGGTGGGGTCAACAAAACTATGCACATGCCTCAATAGGCTTTAATTAACGCCAATGTTTTGCATTTCAATTAGTACATTTTCTCTTTGGGAGTAAAACATAAATGAGATGATGGCTTTGTTTTGTCTTACAACCAACAATATTGGCCATTGGTAGGATTTGGACTGGCAAATGTAGAGTGTTGTTTTACCTAATATCCAAGTCCCTAATGAGCACATGTAGCCCTGTCTCTTCACCCTCTTCTTGCCCAAATACATCAGTCTGGGATCCATCCTTAAAGTTTCATTCCTCATTACTCCTTCAATGAGTGATAGTCTGGTCATAGTTGGAGAATTCCTGAATATTCCAGATCCATTCATGCCTCCGAGCCTTTCTTCCCCCATCAGGAACCACCACCTCCTCCGTTGTCTTCACAATTGCATTCAGCTTCATGGATCAGCTCAGAGGGTCTTACATGGAGGCTGCCTTTGACTTTGGGTGTACGCTGGTGTATAAATATGTCTCTATAATATTTATGATTTCCTTCTGGTCAGGAAATACCCTTTTCAATAGAACATCCTTCCCCAAGCCTGGCAGAATGATAGGTATGGGGCAGGAGCACAGTGATTGTCTATTTCTTGATATTTGTTTTCCAAGAAATGCTTGTTAATATAGTTACTTTTCTAATTAATGAAAAGTGTTGATTGGAAGGTAAGAAGATGAAAAACATGCTTTTTTCAGCTATAGGAAGAAGCAGCTTTGTAACACAGAGGGTTAATTCATCAGAAGGATAATCAGAATGGTTTGTATACACAGATGCAAAAGGCAGAAATAGATCTGTCGTTTCACTCTATTTTCTCCAAGACTCCAGTGGCATTGAGGAAAGCAGGTGAAACTAATTTAAAGTTCTATTTAAATCTTTCAGGTATTTTTATTTGCCCAAAGCAAAATATCTCATTCAATAAGGCACTTCAAGCCCTAGAATAGATGATAGCCAGGTGAAAAGTTTGCCTAAATAGATAGAGGCTGAAAGTCCTGAGTTTTCTGCTGTAGATTAGAACTCGATTCAAATAGGTGGAGGAGAAAGGACCACTTAAAATCTATATTCACATTCAGTTTTTCCCTTGCCCTGACACCTCTGGGACACAGAGATCCTTACAAATGAGTTTGCACATTACAGGGTGTTTGTTTGTTCATTAGTATGCTTGCATCTGAATGAGTTAAAACTGAAGTCTGGGCAAAGTCCTAGTGTCAACAAGACTAATTGCAGAATATTTAATTTTTTTTTAGAAGAGATCCAATAGATTGGCTTGTGAAATGTGAAATGTACTTTAGTCTTATTCCAAAGGGGATTTTCATGAAATATTGTGCTCACTGACATGGGATGCAGAATCTTTTCAGTTCAGCAAAATGGTTTGGTTTGTCAATTTCAGCTGACCTAAAAGACATTTTTTTTTTTTACAGAAGGAATAGTGGAAACAGAGTCAGGTGTAGCTCCCTTTTACGTTGAGGTTAACAGAGTGTGGTCTAATGGCTTAATAGTTTGCACCTGAGTACATTGGTCTACAGACAATGCTGGGGGGGAAGTGTTATATTTCATGTACAAGGCCAAAGGCAAGAATAGAAACAAGAAATAAAGAGTTTAAAAAACTGAAAACTCAAATACTTAGTAAATATGGTACAGTGCAGAATGATTCTAAATAATTCAGTACAGCAAGGTGTGGTGACAGATACCTGTAATCCCAGTGATTTGGGAGGCTGAGGAAGGATAATTGCAAGTTCAAAGCCAGCCTCAGCAACTTAATGAGACCCTGTTTCAAAATAAAAAATAAAAGGACTGGGGTAGTGGTGGTGGTAAACTTGTGTACAAAACCCCAGTGGTAAAATGTCCCTGGGTTCAATCCCCATTATCTCTCCTCCCTGAAATAATAATGATAATAATAAATAATAATTTAAGGCATAACTCAAATAGCACAACTAACGTTCATATTGGGTGCTGGCTACTCTATATACAAATAATTTAATGGACTTAAGAGCAGAATTCCAGGTTAGAAATAGGAAGAAACAGGAAAAGTTAAGGTTCTGCCAATTTCTTGTCCAAAATTGAAAAGTGTCACCATAATCCCCTTGCATTTGCCCTTGCAAGTTTGTTTACCACTTCTGGCCTTTATATGCTTCATTCTCCAACCACAATAGGAAGCTTTTGTCTCTGTGCCTTTCACACAGGTTCATACCTCCAGGGGCCTCAAATACCGCCCCTGCAGAGTTACAAGTTTTCTGAATAGGGTTTCAATCTGTTCTAATTCTTCACCCTGGTAGAGGTAAGCAAGAAACAGTTGGAACTATAAAAGTGAAGCTACATCAAAAGATTTGGACTAAAGACACAGAGCTGGACAATGAATGAGTCAGATTTGAGGCAATACATAGGGGAGTTTAACTGAGAAGGAATTTAGGGATACAGAGAGAGCTCTGTGTCTTAGAGTGAAAAGTCCATAAACTGTTGGAATGCAGAACCACTAGTCAGCAACTGAGCCACATCCTTGGGCTTGTGTCCTTACAGCTTTCTGATTGATTGGCTGAAGAAAAAGACACACAAAAATAATCACAAGATAGGTACAGGCATTTTGAGTAACTACTTCTTTAGGGATGTGCACATTAGAGATTTTGGTGACTGAGAAATGATAATAGTCTGAGGCACACTCATGGGTAGATAGTAAAGATGCTAGTGAGACTCAAACTGTAGAAATAGCATGATTAGAATATGTGGAACTCGCAGATACAAGAAAAACTGGTGCAGAAGTATATAATACTGCTCTGACTCCACCTCGTTTTGCACCCTAGTTACTGTCCCTCTATCAATGGTAAAACCCCAAGACCAAGACCAGGTGACTCACTCTCAAACCTCTGAGATGGCCTGTGCTCTGCTGCTTATACATGACACACCCATAAACTCTTTTTCTGTGACAAGTTTAGGAACCTGGAAAGTGGGAGTGTAGGTGTGCTCCACTCTCTGGGACTTTCCAGCTCCTGGTTTGGTGATGTACTCCAGAGCAGACTATAGGAAATGAGTAAAAGCCATCAAGACCATCTGCCTATTCTTCAGTGGAAAGATAAAGTAAGACAGAAAGAATAATCATAAGGAGAAAGAAGGTACCAGGGAGAAAGCTTAAAAGAGTGGCTGATCCTTCGTGTAAGTGGAAATAGAAAAATCAAGGAAAATTGAGGCTGAGTCCTGCTGGACTGGGAAACACATGAAAATTATTATTTTGTATCAGTGGTATTTTTTACTGTGGTAAGGATGGGATGAGATTGGTTCGAAGCAAGGAAATGAGAAGGAGGCAGGGGAGGTTGTTGAGTAGAGACAACTATTTTGAGAATTTTATTACTTGGAGAAGGGAGACAGATGGGATGATAGCTTGAGTGTTGGGCTGGAATTATAAAAACGTACTTCTTTGGTAAAATTTTTCAATAGCACATTCATCATAAAAGATTTCCCTTTCAAACCAAGCTATCCTAAAGGCTATGTCTACCCTACATGTGGTTGAGTCCTACAGAAAAAGCTGGATTCTGGGCATGTAATAAAAGCTTGCCAGCCTCCATATTCTTACTCTGAAAATAGTAACAATAATTATTGCTTTTTAAATGTATGTTGTAGAAATTCCAGGAATAAAAATAATTTTTAAATTATAAACCTATATAAAATATGATATTACTATCATTTTCATCAGCTATGTAACTTTTAAAGTCTCATAGAAGATTTCAAAATATTCATATCTCAAAGCATTTTAATAGCATGTAACTTTATGAATAACAATTTGAAATTAAATTAAGAGAATGACCATTTATATTCACACTGTATGCCAGGCATAGAAATAGATAGTTAAATGAATTCTCTTTATCTTCTTTAAGGCATGATAAGTGTAGTTTTACTCATTTTATAGATGGGAAAATGCTTTTGAGATATAGCTGGTACTCTCACATTCACTTAACCAGCTAGAGAAAAGTCAAAGTTCAGAATTCAAATCTGCTGATAAGCCTATAAACTAATGTTGCTGAACCAAATCTAAATATTTGTTTGTCAAAGTTTTGTTTCATTATACATAGAAACAAGAAATCTAGGTGTTCCTATGTGCAAATAATAAAATAGATGTTTGATTCAGCTGGACATGGCATTTAAAATAACTATTTGTATAATTATGAACTGAATTCAGATAAGAAGAAAAAATTAAAAGGTTCCCTAGGGTTTTGTGTATGATTCTCTTTAGATTTTCTCTGTTAGTAGATGTGAACATCAAATGTCCTAAATGAAAAGTATTAATACAAATCTAACTGGAAACCTATTATAATACCTAAATCCCAACTGTTTCTCATTAAAATGTTCTAGTTTTCTTCCCTAGTGAGTTGAGGTCTGGCATATAGTAATCAGCTAATGGGGTCCTATTCCCAGATCAAATACTCCTAGTTATACAGAGAGATGTAATTAGTAAGCAAACATTCATGTATTTGGAGTATCATGTAAAGACAACTTATCACTATTCTCATTATTTTATAATTAAATTTCTAATCTTTCTGGGGACAGAGAAGATAGAAAGCAAGGATACAAAGCTAATGCAGAAGAATGTAAGAAAAACAATTTATTTCACACAAAATCTATTATTTCCTTGAGTGGGGAGAGATGGAATAATATAGTACTTTAGAGCTGGATTTAATCTGAATTTTATGATTTACTAGCAAGGTGTTTTGGGGCAGTATATTTAACTGGTCCTCATCTTGGTTTCCTCATCTACAAAATAATATTATATGATTATTAAATATAAAATACTTGTAAGAATGTCTAGCCCATAGAAAACCCTCTGCATTATCTTTTATTAATATTTGCAATTATTCTGATAGTCCCTCTCTTGAATTTTGTATGAAAAAACAAAGCAAATAGCTGCCCCAAAATATTAGATTTTTTTCAACTCCAGCACTAAAATAATGTTCTTTGAGATAAGTATAAATTAAAGGAAATCATTTCGTTTATTTATTCACATTAATTTAACATGTATTGAGTATATATTATGTACTCACTGTCCTATGGATAGGAGATGACCCTTTAATTTTTTTCTCTACCATATGTGCATATTATTCTTCATGTCAAGAGCTGACATCTATTTTTTCTCTTAAAATCTGGCTGAACTTGCTTTCATAAATAAAATGTAGCAGAAGAGAAGTTGTGTACCAGTTTCTTTCCAGTTTTTAAGATAAGTGCCAACTTCTACTCCCTCTCTCTTGTTAAGTCAGCTTCCATGTAAGATGTTGAGTTATGCTTGGATTCAATAAACTGTGATAAAGGCCCAGCCAGACCTCTGGAGAGGCTGTAGAAAGAAGAAAGGGAAGCTCATCCTCTCTTTATGGGTTTCAACCATACCAAAAATCTGAATGAAAGCAATCTTAAGAGTTGCAACCCCATCAGCTACCATGTAGAGACCTCCTCATTTAAACACAGTTCCAATGCAGTTGTGAAAAGTAATATAATACTGTCTCAAGGAACTATGTGTTAAATAATAGTAGGTAACCAAACAGTGTTTTTAGTCCAGTAGCCTAGTAGCAGTACGATATGAGTAGTATCCATGATCATAAAATTGAGGTTTAATGAAGAAGTGAGAAGAAATCAATGGAAATCCATGGAAAAGAGTATGTTAGTTTTCATGTCTAAGTCTCATGAAGACAGGTCCAGATACTCAAATTTGTCAATATATCCAGAGATTAATATCCAGAATGCCAATTAGCTTATATACTATGCCAATGAACTGGAATATACCCTAGTCAGCACCTTCACTCTCTGTTCCACAAGCTACATGAATGGCCAGTTTATCATCAACACATTGTATGAGGGGCATGGAATCCAACAGGATGAATTAACCCTATGCTTTTGTGTTTATGTGTGTGCACGTGCACGCTAGTAGGGATTGAACCCACCACAATCTTGTCCAGGCTAGAAAAACACTATTCTGTTGAGCCACATCCACAGCCCTTTTTATTTTAAGAACAGAATCCTGCTAAGTTTCCCAGGCTGACCTTGAACCCATACTCCCCCTACCTCAGCCTCCTAAACTGCTGGGATTATAGGCAAGCACCACCTGGTTTAGCCCATAGAAGTTATGAAAATAACTTCTATGTAGAAGATGTTCTTGTCTGTTGGTACATCTCCAACATTTCTCCAGGTCTAGTCTCATTGGATGACTTTTTGAAGATTTCTCCTACATCTTACATCAACATGGCAAGTATGAGTTTCCATAGTTATGCATGCAAACCCCCAAATTAGCTCTTCCTTGACCTCTTAATTTTCTATTTAATAGACCATCTTTTTAAAAAAATGCACATTATAGTCTTCAATATAAACTGATTTTTAAGTATTCTTTCTCTATTAACATGCAAATTATAATCAAAGTCTTCTAGATTTGGTCTCTATGCTCAAATTGATCTCTTTTCTGTCTTCAAGACTGTCCTAGAGAGGGCTTACATCTCTCCTAGACATGCTATAATAGACTTTCAACTTTTTTGCTTGTCTTCTGTTTGTTCGAACTCCAACTGAATCTTCCAGACTGCTCTTCTTAGCCACTCTCCATAGCCACTGGCTAAAATCCACAAGGGATCTTCTTAGTTTAACAAATTAAACTCATATGTTTCCATTTGACTTTCCAGACACTCCACACACTTAATCACATCACTCTTATATGTATAACATATATTCTGAGCCAAGTGGAATCTTGTGTTGTTCACTGAACATATCACATATTTTTTCTTTCAGTTCTGTGTTTATAATCCACTCTGTACCTGCAAGACTCTCTGCCTCTTCCATTTTACTACCTCATATATACCTTTGCAGTGTACAGCAAGTGTGGATGCTTTCTTAAAAATTTTCATAATTCCTCCTACTCTTTTCTTTTTCAATGCTTGCAGTGATTAATTTTTACTTCTTATATCACTGCTTGTGACTCCAGTCTATTATGCACCATAGCTATCTATTCTTATTTTATTTCTTTTAAGTTATACGTGACAGTTGTATGTATTTTGACATATCATACATACATGGAGTATAACTTCCCATTCTTTTGTTTGTACATGATGTGGAGTTACACTGGTTGTGTGTTCATACATGGAACGTCAGAAAGTTATGTCCCATTCATTCTACTGTCTTTCCCATTCCCACACCCTTTCCTTTCCTCCATTTCCCTTATATCCCCTTACATCCATTTCTACTAGGCTCGAGACTCTAGGATTCTTGTAGAAAACCCCTGCACTTTATTCAATAGTCTTAATGACGTGCACAGTGCCTGGCACATTGTAGAAACTTCATAGTGTTTGTTAACTTGGAATGAAATGGAATTAAGAGGCCCACATGGGGATCGAGTCCATGACCTTAGTCTCATTACCATGGAAGTCTTGCTCTGAGAAAAACAGGAAAAGTGGCAAACATTCTTGTTATATATAAGCTTTAATTAAAGTACATTTAATTCTCAAGACAAGTTCCAGTTTAGTGACCCTGAAGAAGAATAGAGAATGTCCTCTATTCATTAATTGAGCAGGGATAAATTCAAGTTCCTCTAGGAATTTCCATTTTAAAACAGCCAACATTGGCCCAGATAAACTGACAACAGAAATAAGAGCTTATAGATAGATATAGACATAGGCATGAGAGTCACGAAGTTTTTGGAAACCAAATGCATTTGGTAAACCAGCAAGACTGTTACTTCCTGCAGTCTTAGACATCCTGTAAGTACAGGGAAGGATTTTGATTTTTTAAAGCAAAATTTGTTGTTCCACAAATAAGTGCTTCTCTTCACTTATTTCATGTGTGTATATGTAATTTTTATTGTTGATATACAATCATTTATAATCTGCTTGCTTCTTATATTTTGTAACTTGCTAATATTTGCCTCTCTGTCACAAAACTTCTATTCTTTTAAACCTGGAGTATCCTTTGATTCCATCTATAGAAATTTTAGAAAAGGAATCAGCAATATTTTTTTTTCTTTTTCTTTTTTTCAAAGAACACCATCATAAATACCCTAATCTTTGAGGTCCAGAAAGCCACATAGGTCTCTGTGACCACTACTCAACTCTGCCATTACAGCGGGAAAGCAGCTATAGTCAATACATAAACAGACAGGCTGGGCTGTGTTCAGGGCAAAACACAGCAGGCTGAATTTGGCCCACAAGCTGAAGCTTGCTGATCTAGATTATTTGGAGCCTACGAAGCATTCTCTATCCAAAAACCCTTCTATATTTGGCTCCATCTAACTTGAATTCCTCATTGATTTTTTTGTTGGTTTGGCAGAGGTGTTAACTTCTTTGATATTAAAACTGGAAGAGGCAGAGGAGAGGGATTGGAGACTAAAAATGATGTAGGAAATGAGATGGTTGGTCCAGGGCATTATGGCAAGAGAACTGGAATACTGAGGAAGGGGACTGCATCTGCTGAATTAAAATCTCCCTCCAGTTCTTTGGGAGCCAGGAAAAGTTGGGTCAAACTCACATGCTTCCTAACACAATGAAACTTCCTAATTCCTTCTGGATAAAACAACCACTGGCATAATCAAGAAATGAGTAACAGAGCCAACTCAACAACCCCTGAATCTTCAGTACAGAGAGAAAAGTAAAATCCTTTGAACATGAAAAAGGAAGCCAGCTAAGGAAAAATTCATGTGTCACTTCTTTCTGATTTTTGCAAACATGCTGTTCTGAGTTGGCTTGATCCTTCAGGGCACTGATGAGGTAGGAAAAGGAATCCAAGAGGCTGACTTCAGGGTCTGCTCCAAACCAGCAAGAGGAAAAAGTCTCCGAGGTCAGTATTCATGCTTTAGGGAATTTATCTCTCAATAACTCTGCCAGAGTACATCATGCACAACAAGGTGGATATGCTGCTATATGTCACATCACTGAACATTCACTGTGATTAAAGTCAGCAGTACCAAAAATTCTCTGAAGTACTTGATACTGATTTAATCAATCTCTAATAAGCCTTAAATCTTGAGATTTTAGGACCTCATTTTTTTTCATTTGAAAAAATGAAATAAACTCCTCCTCTGAATAGAGATAAATTCTTTCTATTCAGAATTCCTCTCAGGTAAAACTAATTAGGTAACATTGGACCTTATCACTAATTAATTTTTACTTACATGTATAGACTATTATATCCTCTTCCTTCTTCTTCTTCTTCTTATTATTATTATTTTATTATTATTATTATTATCATCATCATCATTATTACAACAACAGGGATTGAACCCAAAGGCATTTAACTACTGAGCCACATCTTCAGCTCTTTTTATTTGTTTAATTTTGAGACAGAGTCTTGCTAAGTTGCTGACACTGGCTTTGAACAAGCAATCCTCCTACTTCAGCCTCCCGAGCCACCGAGATTACTGACATGCAACACTATGTCCAGCTGCATGTATAGATTCTTAAACAGAATGTTAACATTATACATTGAAGCATGTAATGAGACCTTCAATTCTAGGGGATCAAACTCCTGGGATCTCAGTTCTCTTAACTCTTTTCACTGGAAGGATGAATGCCGTTTTGAGTTCTGCTTATTGTCTATCACAAGGACTTTCTCTGAAAGTCCTGATAAAAAGAAGAGTTTCTGCAAGATGCACTAATTTAAATACTTGATGTCCACAGAAACCATATTCCTCTGGTGATAAGTGTTTACCTCTTGTGGCACAAATTGTTAACTGTTAGCCACGTATGTTTCCCTTTCTTTCTGAGCAGAGGGCTAAATCAAATTTCCTAGCTTCTTTCAATCTGTAATATGACATATGACTAAGGTGATTGAAATGTGGGTGAAAAGATGAGTGTCCCTTTGAGATCTGGCAAATAAAGCCTTCCAGATCTCCCTTATTCTTTCCAATGCAATAGCTAGAAATAAATTCAGGCATCCTGAATTTATTGGTGGGACTGAAAGATGGAAGAGACTAGGCCCTTCATTATGTGTTATGACACTTGAGTTATTGAATGGGCCAACTAGTTTGTTAGAAAGGTATCCATTTTTATTATGATAAACCACTAAGATTTCTGGGGATTTTTCTGTGACAACAGCTAGCACACTACCCTACTTTATATGTCACTTAACACTATTATCCATTACACTGCAAGATTCTTTCTGAGACTTCATTGTTCCCTTCTTTGTAATCCTCTTCGAAACTGGAGCCACTTGGCCCCAAATGAGGGAGATTTTGAAATGTAAAGCAGTAAACCATCATAACCACTTTCATTCCATGTAATTTTGACAACCAATCGGAAATTCAGTTATTATCCTTATTCCACAGATGAAGGCAAGGCATTAAGGCAAGAGTTAAGCAGTTTTTCAAAGTCACAAAACTAATGGAATAAAAGGCCAATATTCAAATACAATCTGGTCTGCTGCCAAAGTTCAGGATTCTCACATTATGCCACCTTTCCTATCACATCGGAGGAACCTTTTAAGAGCCTTTAATATTATCACAACTCCAACAATCTCTTTCTCAGCCTACAATGAATACTAAGCTGCTGGGGAACCATTTGTGCTCTACGATGTCAACAAGGCATTTAAGAATTAAAGGAATAGGAAGATCAAGAAAAATATTTTCCTAAAGTATAATTTCCCTTGGACAAAGGCCAGGATGTCTGGTTATGTTACATTTTGCACTTCAGAGGGCTTGTTGAGATTCTTCCATGACAAATAGTCCAATAAGAATATTATAAAAATTCTAAATCTATAATTTAGGAATTGGGCCAAAATTTCTAAATGGCTCCATATTGGGCAATTGATTTAAAATAAGTGGCTAATTATTCTTCTTGAATGTGAGAACTTCATAAATCATGAGTTCCACTGGCTGAAGTGACACTTGACACTGTTATCCTCATCATCTTTATAATTATAGGACAAGATGATACATCTCCTATTTGCAGAGCACCTGTATGCCCTACCTAGCACCTTCCTTGCAAACCCCACTGTTGCTCTCACCTTCCATGTGTCTTGTGAAGCCCAGTGATGAAGCTGGTGTTATGGGGATAACATGAAAAAGAAGAATAAATCATCACATTTAAGCTGAACACAGTGGTATAGCCAATCAACAAATGAAAATTTCCAGGATTTAGACATCTGCTGAGTTTTGTGTGCCAGTGATGAATTTGATAAACATTATTTCATATTATCTTGACCTTTATTTAAATACTTACTGATTTCTGTTTAATCACCATCTTTCTTTATGCTTGCTGCTATGTAGTATTAAACCAGAATAGATACAATTCTTGCGTTGAGAGTGCTTATACCAACACCTTGAAAAAATCACATTCATTATATACTACAGATCACAACTGAGGCTTACACCAGTTAAATAACTTATCCAAGATCACAGTTGAATTTACAGAAGCCAGAATTCAAATTCATGACTGTTTGATATAAGGGCTGTGAACAGCCCGTTATTTAAGATCTGGCTAAGTGTAAATACAGGAAATAAAATGGAAATTCTCCTAATGGTATGACAATAACAATTTAAAAGGATAGACACGGTCAAAATTCATTCTGTGTCAACAGGTGTTGACACAGAATCTGAAACAAGCTAGATGGTCATCAATAGGGGAAGGGCTGCACATTGTACCATTCATACCATGGAATATTATGAGCCAGTTAGAAGTTAAACAGATGTCCTTACAATTAAAGCATCAAGGCAACACTTCTAAAAAAAAAAAGAGAAAAAGATGGGTGAATTGTATCAACACTAACAGTTGTAATATAAACACAGTATTTATTATTTCTTAAAACTGTATGTGAGTTTGCATGTATCTCAAAATTGAAGACTTTAATTTTTAAATGGGGGTAATGCTTATATATTTACAAATCAGAAATAATTTAACAAAGAGTATAGATTAGAGAAAAAGAAAAATATTTTACTGGCCAAATAGTAAATGCTTTAGTAACTCTATGGTGAAGTTTAAGGAAAAGGTTGGGGTCAGAAAGACTTTCATGAAGAATTCCATTGTTCTTGACATAGAACATGTCCACATGGAGGTAAAGAAAGAAACATTTATACAGCAGTGATAAAGCAGTATGTTGGAAAACACAGAAAAGGAGAGAGATTTATACCTGAATCTTGAGAAGAGAAGCACAAATAGAGGAGCAGATTTAGAAAATCAAGTTTAGGGATGTGGGTGGGGCCTATGAGGAGATGCCTTTGAAACCAGGAAAATGAGTTCCATTTTTAAATAGTCAGTGTATTGGTGACCGTTGAAAAGTAAAGTAAAAAAAAAAGTCCTTAGAATCTGCCCAAGTGTCAATCCAATAAAAAACTGTACTGAGGTTCTTTCAGTGAACCAATATGAATGATATTTTGGTACAGTATATTTCTCTAATTAGTTCTGTTTCTAAGAATTCCAAATATTCTCAATAATATCTACATTATATTTTGTTATGCTTGTAACTAAAAGTTTTTTTTTTCTTTAATGTCTTCATACTATATCCAAACTATGTCATTCTGACATGGTGTTCCTTATTTATGGTGTCCCTTAAAACTCATTTGTGAGACAATACAAGAATGTTCAGAGGCAAAATGATTGGGTTATATATTCCTTAACCTAAGTGAATTAATCCACTGATGGATTAACTGGGTGGTAAGTGTAAGCAGGTAGGGTGTGGCAGGGAGATATGAGTCACTGGGGCCCTGCCTTTATGGTATGCATTTTGTTTCTGATGAAGGAAGCTCTCTCTCTGCTTCCTGATGCCATGCTCTGAGCTTTTACCCTCTACCACACTCTTGCCATGATGTTCTGCCTTACCTTGGGGCCCAGAGCAAAGGAGATGGCTGTCTATGGACTGAGACTTCTGGAACCATGAATATCAAATAAACTTTTTCTCCTATAATTGTTCTTTTCAGATCTTTTGGTCAAAGCATGAAAAAGTTGACTAAAACACATCCCAAGACAAACAGCATTGCGCATCCTGAAGAATAAGAGGGGGATGGCCCTGAAATTAAATCGGAAAGATAACTAAACTTTAGTAGTTAAGTCAGTGTAGTAAGCCACATAAATTAAACAGGATGTTCACTTTGTAAGTTAAATAAATGTAGCTATAGTTCCTATTTAAGAAGATATTTTCTGGTGCAGGAGTTACATTACTTACAGCCACATGACATATTTAAGAAATTGGTGGTTAGGAATATAAACTTTAAATTTGGATCATATGAATTCACATCTTGACTCTGTTATATGCTGTGTGACATTGGGCATATTTAGTTATTCAAGCTCTGATTATTCATCTGTAAACTGACAGTTAAAATTGAAGCTACCTTTTAGGATTGCTGTGAGGTCTAAATTTTTAAAATTCATGTGAAGAACTTAACAGAGTGCTTTGCATATAGTAAGCTCTCAAAAAATGTTGGCTATTATTATCAATAATACTAATGAAGTTAAGGCCATGTATTTTGATTTTAATTCATGAAGAACTTAAAGATCTTGAGGCTCTTGGCTGCCTACCTGTTTCAGTACAGTGACTCTTTTCCTCTGCCTCGGGCTCAGAACCACTATCCCACTCATTTTAAAGGATCCTAGGGTAGCATCATGACTCTTTTTATTTTTCCTTTGCATTATTTTCTTAATTCTTGGATTTTACCTTGTTTCCATAACCCAGGTCTCTGTCAGAATCCAAATCATCTAACAGAGAAGAAGAATTTGACCTATTTTATTGTTAAGCTTAAGAGAACTTGGACCTGTCTCTAAATCTGGCCCTTCTGGCTGGATCTGTGGATTCTTACCATGCGATCTGTCTGAGAGCATCTTTTCCGTGGCTAGGAGTGGAATTCCTCCACAACCCTTGCCTCCCTCACTGTCGGTCATCTGAGGCATCACTTGGCTTATTCCTTCTTCAAGACCAAGGAGTCTCTACTTTCTTCTGATTAGGGCTGATAAATATTTTGGTCTGTGACAGCCATATGATCTCCGTCACAACTCTTCAACCCTGCCATTGTATAACAACAGCAACCACAAAGAACACATGAATAAATGGGCATGTCTGAGTTCTAATAAAACTTCATTTTGTAAGAGTAAGGGATGTGTAGGGTTTCTCAGGGTGCTTAGTTCTCAATCCTGTTCTAGGTTACTGGTAGCTTACTTTAATCTTATGGCACACCCATGATCCTAGGGCTAATGAATACAGGGCTACCGACTGTGCCAAAGGTGTGGGCATGGGCCACAAACTAAACAAAAAATAATTAATTTCCCCCTTGTAACCTTTTTTCTTCAAAAATATGAATCTCACAAATGACACAGTGTATATCTCTGTCATTTGTTTTTCCATTCTCCACTGGTGATTATCTCAAACTCCTAGAATTAGGATCTGTAAGCAACATAGCTAGAGCTGTCGCTGGTGGTTAGGGATACCCCCAAGGGAGTGTGCTGCACACTCTCAGGGTTATCTAAACTTTTCCTTTTTATCTGGCAGCAGATGGAGTTTCAGCCTTCTCATCACTGAAAATATAATGTAATCGCCATCTCAAATTGTAAAAGGCTCTCAGGAATAATCCTCAAATGTGCTACTGGTATTTCATGAAGAAAGAAGCAGGTCTCAACTGATAAAATGGAATTACTGACCTCTGAGGCTTTTCTTCAAAGTTAATGAGAGTCAAACTCTGTCCCCCTCCTCCACTGAGGGCCAACCATTATATTCTGTTTTGGTCCCATGAATGTTAGCATGCTCAAAACCCATGCCCTAGGGATAGCTTAAACCCTTCTCTTTCTCTTATTCAACCACTTCTTCTCAGCAGAGTTGTTAGTTTTAAACATTCTTAAATCCTCTGCCCACAATTAATACAAAAATAAAAGTAGATAAACCTCGCATCTCTCCTGCTTCACCACCTTTTTTTAAATTTTTTTTTTTTTAGTTGTTGACGGACCTTTATTTATTCATTTATTTATATTTGGTGCTAAGAATCCAACCCAGTGCCTCACACATGCAAGGCAAGCACTCTATCACTGAGCCACAATCCCAGCCCTTCACCATCTTTTATCTTCCCTTCACTGTTGAATTTCTTGTCTCCATTTAAGGCCACTTACTCCTTAGCCCTTCTAATCTGTTTCGTGTCTTCATCTTTTCACTAAATCAGCTCTTGTTAAAGTCACCAATAACATCTAGGTTTTTAAAGTCAATGATCATTTTTCTCTTCTCAATTCACTTGATTAGGAACAACATTTGATATAGGTGACTTCTGCCTCTTTCTTAAAATAATTTACTTCCTGAGTTTCCTGTGACAAAACTTTGTGTTTCCTTTCCCTCCTCCTGCCTCTCTCTGGCATTTTGTACTGCTATGTTGGTTCCCGCATCTTCTCATCTTTACTACCTAAGTGTCATAAGTTTCTTATTTCATGCTAACCACTAGGCAAATAATGGAATATATCAGTTGTAAAAGAAATGCTGTAATTTTGATGTGTTAAGGAAATGGTATGTGGTGGTCTCAAGCCCCTTCTTCCTTTTTGCCTTATAGTTTTTAAAAACAATAGTCTTAAAATTCTGAGTTTGTAGTCTTTTTTCCATGATATCAAATACTGATTTCAGTGGAGTCCAAAGGGATCTTTACAGATAATCTTTAAATGGCTCTTCTTCACCCAAAGCTTAAATCCCACACTTATCTGCCTCTCTGATATTTGATACATGTACAGAGCATTCCAAATTATGTAGCTTCTACCCCCTTATCTTAAGTTATGAAACTCACCATTGAAAAATAATTTTAAACCAAAATCCTTTATAATAGTAAATCATATTGACACTAATGGGTTCAGATACCCAGAGTAAAGGCTTCCATGAGAAAAAAAGAACTCTCATTAAACCATTAATATTGGAATAAAAAGGGACCAAGCTCCAATACATGGTATACTGGAAAAGGTGTTATGGCAGGGGAGCGGATGAGTTCAGATTCACCAGCACAAAGAAATTTAGAAATATGGTATGGAATGAGGCTTAAATTAATGGAATTATGTTTCAGAAACTTGTAAGTAGAGTTAAAGTATGAAATATTTTTATCTTATTATGTTTATTCTAACCTTACCATCTTTGCCTAAGACTTTTTTTAGATCATGTCCTGAGAGCCATCATTTAATTTTAATCTTGAAAATATTTACCATTTTTCTCCAGCAAGACAATTGTGGCCTTGAGGATAATTGATTGTCTGATAATTTCATGTCTTTGGATCTCTGCTGGATTGTTTGAAAATCATCCCATGGATCAAGAGTTAGAAAATAGAAAAGACAAACAACTAGACAGTCTCAATGAGACTCATAACAATGTGCCAACCACATAGTGGCATTTAAGATAGATAACAAATGCCAATTTTGAGGCACTTCTGTAAGATTTTGTGTTTCCCATTAGAGAAATAATGAAGCTTCCATCTAATTTGCAAGTTTAAAATTGCAAATCCAAGTCTTAGGAGAAAATTGGGTGAATCACAAGTGACTATTGCTTAAGTTTCACATGAGTAAATATATTGGCTGTGTTGGTATTATTCAAAACTCAGAGCCACAAAATACATTTTCATATCATTTTATTTGTAGGAGAGTGACACAATTATTTCCAGAATAATTAACTCCTCAGTTTAGTGACAATTATCTTCCATTATAATAATTAAAAGCACACCCTGCTATTTGGAAGAACTCAATAGATTAATGATTTCTTGGGGGAAGATTTAATCGGATCATTATTTCTTCTCCAGCATTAAAAATATCTATAAATTATTTCAACTCATACTATTGCTTAATTTTGAATTTGCTCTCTGTGATAGTTAATTTTAGGTGTCAACTTGATTGGATTAAGGATCACCTCGAGGAAGCATTATTTGTGAGTGTGTCTGTGTGTTTCTAGAAGAGATTAGCATGTGAGTCTGACTGTACCAAGGAAGGAAGATCCACCCTCAGTGTGAGCAAGTGCTGTCTGTCCAATTGATTGGATAAGAAAAGTGGAGGTAAGGGTAATGTGATTATATCTCCTGGAGCTAGGATACACTCTTTAAACCTTAAAAGCAAGAACTCAAGGTTCTTTGACCTTTGCACTTCCAGCATTTACACAAGTGGCTCCCTTGGTTCTCAGACTTTCAGCCTCAGACTGAGAATTACACCATCAGCTGCCTTAGTTCTGAGGCCTTTGGACTTGAACTCAGCCATGCTACTGGCATCTCAGGGTTATCGGATTACAGACAACTTGCCATGGGTCAGGTCAGCCTCTGTAATCATGTGAGCCAATAAATTTCCTCTCAATCTATCTAAATTCTACTGGTTCTATCTCTCTGGATAACCCTGATTGATACACTTACTTTCTTGTAGAAAGAAATATCACAAATAAGATGGCAGTCTCAGGCCACCCTTGAACCATCTGTGCATGAGAATTGTTACTAGAGGCACCTGGGGTTTGGCAAAATGCAGAACAGATGACTGGGAAGAGCAGCAGGTCAACAGACAATAGGGGTGCCTGAAATCAGGTGGTGTGCAAAATTCAGGGTAATGGTCAATTGACAGGAGAGCCTTATTAAGTGAATGTGAAAATGTAAGGAAAAGGTCAATAGCTCTCCGAGGGATGAAGCTGGTGAGAGCTTGGAAGGAAATTAGGGCTCCAGACAAATGGACTGGAGTTTAGTCCTGCTTTAAGGAGGAACTAAGCAAGCACAAGGCAAATGTGCTAGATCAATAAGGGTGGGGAAGAGCTGCCCCCCTATGGACATTGTGATATTATACTTCATCCTGAAGTGTATCAGATGCTGAAATGATAACAGTGAGAATAGCAACCCTACTTAGGTAGACAGTATATTGGTAGGTATGCTACAGCCACATGCTATGTTTTAACTGAACTGTCTGATAATAGGATGCAAATGGTGAGGACTGACTACTGTGATTCACTGAGGCTTATTCTGAGGTTCAAGGGAAAAGGCTAAGTCTGGGCTTCCAGGAGAGAGAGAGAGAGAGAGAGAGAGAGAGAGAGAGAGGCAAAGACACCCAGACATGCACGTGGATAACAGACATGCTCCTTGGATAACGGTAGGCTGCTCTGTGGCCCCTTGTGTATGCCCTTCTGTCATGAGCATGCTAGGTCAGTAACTTAGATCAAACACCTTTGTGTCTTTCCACAATGTCAGAATTTATTGAATAATAATAATTTCACAAGTTATACCATTTTCATCAGTGATGGTTCACTGAATACTCGTGGGTCACTTCATAAGCTGGCAACAGAAGTTCTTTTTTTCCAAACTTAACTTCTAGTATCTGTAACATTCAAGTCACACATCCTTCACACAATTATATATAAATAGGTCATAGAAAGACTAAGGGTTAAAGCAGCTGCAGAGTTACAGGATGTTGTGTCAAGAGTACTGGCTGAGAGAGATATGAATGCAGAGTCAAGAGCCATGGTAGGTTGTCAAGTAAGGACTTTAATGAATCAGTTTCACAGAATTGTCAAAGGAGAGGGTCCAGATAGACAGTATTTTCAGTTTCAGAGTGTCAACTTGGAGAGCTCAGCTTGGAGAAGGCCTTGTGTGGGCAGCATATCCAGGAGAAACCTCACTTTGCTAAAGCACTGTAGGGGACAGGAATCAGAGGTCTGTCCCTGTGGTGATTTTTCTGGGGAAGGCCCATGATGAGTGACCAGGTGACAAGGTCATAATGCTGCAGTCTTGAGGTGCTCTTCCTTTTATGGGTATCAAGTGAGGGGTTTTCATCTGACAAAGCTGATAAGTTCTTGTGCCTGGGGTTCCTGATATGATTTGGGATGTCCATGTGTCCAGGTACTCCTTGATTTAGTTTGACAAATTGGCATATAGAAGTTATTTATCAATTCTGGTGACACAAGGTTAATCAGGTTAATGGTGCTTGTTTACTTGTGCAAACAAGATGTTAGTCATTTCACTTTGGCACTTGTATTCAAAATGGAGTAGCTCATGGCAAATTATTGCTTATAGAATGGAGTAACTCAGGTTTAGGCACAATCTGGAAACTTCTATTATATACATCAGAGAATAATTCAGGGCAGGACACTGCCTGCTCTCCATACCTCTGAACATGAGTGACTGGGACTGAGAGGCAGAGTATAAACCAGATGATCAGAGCCACTAGACTGAAAGGCCTGAAGAGGCAGGAACCAAGCACTCCATAATGTCTAACAGATAGTGGAGGCTTAATAACTCTTTGCCGGATGAATGGGTTAATGAAATAAAGGATGACAAATGAGTTCTGTAGCTAACAGAGTTCCCAAATGTTCCACACATGACCAGAGGGTTAGGGATCATGGTACATAGAATGGTTCTTTATCAATTCTTTATTCTTTTTCTAACCGCTTCCGTTCTGTAACCATACATGTATAACCCACGAAATGCAAGCTTTCTAGCCCCCATGAGGGCAGGGAGTCATTCTGAATTCCAGGAAAGAACAAAGACAACAATCCGGGAACAGAATGCACCAAGTCCTTTAAGAAGGACTAGAGCTTAATTGGGAGTTGGGATGAGACAGGAGTCACTAACAATTTTGGATTATATTAAGAAAAGAACTGAAGACAGGCACCTGTCTTAAGGAGACCCAGGTGCCTTGGACCTGATTGTTCATTTTTGCCCAGTTAGTACAACTGACCTGTCTTCTAACCAAAGGACTCAACCTAAGAAAAAAGGAGATTCCTATTCTTTAGTTGTAAAGAAGAGGCTATAGAACCTGCCGGAGGATCAGTGCTGGGATGAGATACCAAGGTTGATTTTTTTTTAATTTGTTCTTTTTAGATATATGTGACAGTAGAGTGTATTTTTACATATTATGCATACATGGACTGTAACTTATTCTAATTAGGATCCCATTCTTGTGGTTGTGCATGATGTACAATTATACTAGTCATGTATTCATTTATGAACATAAGAAAATTATATCTGATTCATTCTACTGTCTTTCCTATTTCCATCCCTCCTCCTTTCCCTTCCTTCCCCTTTGTCTAATTCAATGAACTTCTACCCCCTCCCCTTATTGTTTGCTAGCATCTGCATATCAGAGAGAACATTCTGGCCAAGGGTTTTGTTTGCTTTTGATTTTAACAAGATAGAAGAGTGAGGGAGAAAAATTCAGTCTACAAGAAAGATGGTCCCTATAGCAGGGACAAGTATTTCCCACAATGGAGTCAAGTCTTAGTGATGTGGAGCTGGTACTTGGAACTTAGAGGAAAGGCCTCTGCCCATTCTTCAAAATTAGCACCACTGATGTCCCACATTTCATTCCATCCTGAAAATCCAAGTGTGTTAGCAAATATTTTTGTTGTTTTTGTTGTTATTCACCTCATATAATCTTTTTCTCTGAATTCAATTTCTTTAATTCCTCCCTCAACACTGGCCCCAAATATTTATTTTTGTGTGAGGATCTTTGATAGCTTCTTGGCTTAACTCACCTTTTGGGTTCTGTCCTCCTGTAGTAATGCTAACATTCTTTTCCACAAAAATTGTAACAGTCATGTGAAATTTGCTCTGGAATTCTATTTTTTTGCATTGCATAACATTTTACAGAGTGACAGTGCACGTAACTATAAGCTCGAGGTTATGAAATATGCCTTCACTTCATTCTTAGCCTCTGGCACTTTGGTTGGCAGTCAGTACATATTGGTTGAATGAATGAGCCAGTTCATATCTTCTTCATATTCTGAGGTCTGAGAGTTGATTAAAAGTTATCTTTGTAAGACAAAAGCTAAAATAGTCTTTGAAAGGCTCTTTGCAACGTAATGCTGGAATTGTGGACATTTTTGTGTGTGTGTGTGAGTGTGTGTGCCCTTGATTATCTCCCAGTGTAGCAGGAAAACCAGATACATAAACAGAATTCATGAAAGGTCTTGGATAAGGTATATACAAGTTGCTGTGGGAAGGCAGGGGAACAACTATGTAATCTTTCAGGATTAAAAAAGAAGAAACTGTACTTCATGAGAGTTATAAATACAATAAAGCAAATGAAGAAGAATGGAGAATGGTCTCTCTGGAAAGACTGGCTGGGAAAGATATAGTGCCTTGCTACCAGAAGGTCATTACAAGTAAAGGCAAGATGTCTGATATGGAACACTTACCCCTGCATGTCAATATTACTAGAGCAGAAAGTTTCAGGTAGAGAAAGAACTAAAGGAGGTTGGATATATAAAAGGGACCAGATCACAGTGGACTTAAATACTGTGACATACGTCTGAAGTATTATGCTGTGGGCAGTAGAGAATAATAAAGGTAATTTGCAGTTTAGAGGACTCCGACAGATCTGCAACGGAATAAGTTGAGGTGGGAAAAATCTCAAGGAAAGGAAACCAGTTAGAAAAACAGAGCAGCAGTATGGAAGAGAAAAAAAATGTGAGTACCTGAACCAGGCAAAAATAGATGCCAAAATAAATTATCTAAACTTGGCACCTGAATGGCAAGGAATCTGAAAGTTCTATTGGCGTCAAGAATAATTCCCAGGTTATTAATTAGGCTGAATAGTTAGTTGGATGGTGGTGACACCAATTGAAACAGAGGCTGCAGAAAGAGAAAGGGAGGAATCCTACTCTGAGAAGTTTGTCTGCAGAACATCCAGTGTACCTGCTTGGCAATGGACTGCAAGAAGCTGAAGTTGGAGGAAAAGGACTGACAATGACAATTTAGAAATCATTAGCATATAGGATGTTAAAACCTTGAATGCAGGAGCTCACTCAGGGAGAGTGTCAGGAGAAGAGCACAGAACTCAGCACTGATTTACAGTGAATAACTCCGTTGGAATAATATGCACAGAAAGAAAAGCAGATAAATTTAACCAATATGTATCAAATTTGCCTTTGGGGACAATATAATATTGCCCTATATACTATTCCCTACCACCCTCTTTTTTGCAATCTGGCTTCCGCTTCCCTATACACTTTTTTTTTAAATTGTATCTTATTTAGAGATAATTGCATATTCATATGTGGTTTGTGAGGTAATATAAAAAGACTCCATGTGGTTTTTTTTACCAAGTTTAATGGTAATATGTTACAAACTATATCACCACAGGATATTGACAATAACATAGCCAAGAACAGGCCATTCCCTTTACCGTCAAACTCCTCGATTTGTGCTGTCATTTTTTAAGCCAAACCAACTTTCCTTCTACCCTCAACCCTTCTTTAACTCCAGGTAATAAACACCAATATGCTCTCTGTTGCTATATTTTTGTCATTTCATGAGTGTTATATATAAATATATTCATACAGTGTATATCATTTTGGGATTGACTTATTTCATAAAACAATTTCTGGAGATTTATTAAGCTTATTGCAGGTATCAGTCCTATACTACTACTTCTTGTTAAATGGTGTTCCATAGAAGGGATATTGCAGTTCATTTTGTCATTCACCTGTTAAGAGACATTATCCTCTGTCCTCTACACTTCCCACCCTGCTATTAGGAAGAAATCTTATATAAACAATTGTGTACAGGCTTCTGTGTCAAAGTAGATTTTCATTTCTTTGGGTTAAATGATCAGAAGTACAATTGTTCGATTATATGGAAGTTAAACATTTGTTTTTTTATGAGACAATCAAAATTTTTTGATAACTATTGTATAATTTTACATTTTTCTTGGCAATGTAAAAGTAATTTGGTTTCTATAAATCCTTGTTAGCATTTGATGTTGCTTTTAGCCATTCTGATAGACTATGCATAGACATCTCATTGTGGTTTTCATTCACATTTTCCTAGTGATTAATGATGATTAACATACTTCCATGAGTTTATTTGCCATCTATATGTCTTGTGGGATGGAATGTATCTTCATGTTTTTGTTCAGTTCTCTAAATACATTGTTTTTGTTGTTGAGATTTGAATTATAATATTCTAGATATTCCTTCTTTGTACTTATGTGATCTGTAAAAATTTTATTCTACTCTTCAGATTTTCTTTCTAACTCTTAACAGAATCTCTCTCACATTAAAAAATTCATACAAAAATTTAATGAAGTCCATTGAACAATTTTCCCTTTTATGGAGCATGACTTTATTTCACATCTGTGAACTCTTTACATAACATTTTATTTCAAATATTTCCTCCTTTTTTGGTTTTAAAAGTTTTATAGCTTTATTATTTAAAGTTTTATAGCTTTATTATTTTATAGCTTTATTATTTATTATTTAAGTCTGTGGTCCATTTTTACTTATTTTTTGTGGAATTAGATGAAATTGCATCATTTTGGGAAGTGGGACATGGCTGTCCAATGGCTCTGGTACTATTTGTTGAAAAGGCTGTCCTTCCTCCAGGTAACTGGTTTTGTGTCTTTGAGGAACATCTGTTGGGCATATGTGTGTGGTTCTATTTCTGAGTTTTCTATTATGCTTCATTGATCCATGTGTCATATCTGCTAATAACACATGTGTTTGATTATGGCAGTAATAGAATACTGGATGGACTGATTCTTCCCATCTTAATCTTTTCCTCAATTGTTCTATTTACATTAGTTCTGTGCTCTTTCCCCATAAAATTTTAGGATAATCTGTTCTATGTTTGAAGAAAAAGGAATAATAACTTGGGGTGTCACCCAATAAATAGTAGGACTATGTTTAGCATACATGAGACCTAGGATCAGTCTGCAGCACAACAATAACAAGAAAAAAATTGCTAGGATTTTGATAGGAATTGTTTTAAGCTAATAAATCAGTTTAGGGAGGATTGATATATTTGTTATGTTAATTCTTCCAATCCATGAACATAGTGTGTCTCTCCATTTATTTATATCTTGTTTGATTTATCTCACCAATATTGTACAGTTTTCAGCATGTAAGTTTTATTCAAATTCTATTAGATTTTCTTCAAAGCATTTTACTTTTTGAGCTTTTATAAATGATTCATTTTGAATTTCACTATCTGTGTGTTTCTTGCTAATGAGCAGAAATTCAATTGATTGTTTTATGTTTATATTTTATTCTGCAATTTTGCTAAGCTCTAGGAGTATTTTGGTAGATTTCTTGGGATTTTCGAGGCAGACATGTGTGCTATCTGACAACAGGGAGAGTATTGTTTCTTCTTTCTCATCTGAATGACTTTTTTGTTTTTTCCCTTTTCTTGCTTATTACACTTAATGAAACTGTCAGCATTATGCTTGGTAATAGTAGTAAGAGAAGACAACTTATTATTCTATGTTTCATTCACAGTTTTAGGGAAAAGCATTCAGTCTTTCATCATTATAATGTTACCTACAGGTATTTTTGCAGTCAGTATAATGTTACCTACAGGTATTTTTGCAGTCATTCTTTATCCAAGTCAGCTTCTATTTCTATTTTTCTGTGTGTTTTTATTATAAATGAGAGCTGAATTGTATTAAATGCTTTTTCTGTATCAATTGATAGTACCATGTGATGTTTCTTTTTGAAGCTTCTTAAGATGGTGGTTTGCATAATCGATTTTTAAATATTTAGCCAGGTATGCACACTGAAACAAATACCACTTGACATGGTTTAACATTATTTTTACTTATTATTGAATTTTATTTGTTAATATGTTACTAAGAATTTTTGCCTGTATATTTGTGAATAATATTGCTTCTTAGTCATATTTTTGGAACTTTTTCTGTTTTGGTATGATAACATGAATTGGGAAGGATTCTCTTCTGTTTTCTAGAAGAGATTGTCCAAGAGCAGTGTTAAATTTTTTTAAGCATTTGTTATATATTTCTGGTAATTCCATCTGGGTCCGAATTATTTATTTATTTATTTATTTTGCCAGGAGTGGGGGGAGTTTTAAAATTATTCATTGATTTCCTTAATGGTGGTAGGGATATGTAATGCTATATTTCATATTGAGCCAGTATAAGAGTTTGTTTTTTCCATAAAGTGGTAAATTGCATTTGAGTATCAAATATACTTGTGAATAACATTCCACAGCATTCCCTAGGATTCCCTTATCTTGCTAATTGTACGTAGGTAGCATTCCCTATTAACTGGTGTGGTGGAGGGGAAAGCCAGACAATAATGCATCTAAGTGTGAATAGGAGAGGGCTCAACAGAGAGAGTATGCTCTGAGACATTTGAATAAATCCACAGAACATAATATTTGAAGAAAGTTGCAATGCCTTTCCTGACTGAATAAAATAAATTATTTTTAAAGTAAAAGCTTCTAACTTTTCCAACTATTTCTCACAAAGTGTACTTTAATTAAGTAAAAGACTAGCACAAAGTCATAGCTCTCACCTATAAGAGACACTGACTACCAAGACACCAAATATGTAATGAGATAGGGAAATACGGTTTCTCAGACTTTCTTCCTATGGTAGTAGTTTATCTAATGAATGGCATGTGTCAATAGGTTGTTTAGGGTATAATACTGAAGCACTGTGAGACACTCTTCCAAGACTAAACCTTGGGAAAAAGTAAGTTGTGCCTTCTTTTCTAACAGATCTGAGTCTTGTTATTCACATACCTCTCTTCAGCTGAATGGTGTACGCACATTGGGGGCCACTGCTTTTTGCTTGGCAAAATTGTTATATTGGCAGAGAACTGTAACAAGAGGACTTGATTCCTTTCTTCCTCATGCTCAGACTCTGCTAAGAATTAAGTTAAATGAATCTATAATAAAATTCTCTGCAAAGTGCTAGAAAATTATCACCTAGCCTAATAGTCTAGCTAGAGTTATCAAAAGACAGGATTTTTAGACGCTTAACCTCCTGATCTCTCTCACTTGAAAATATGTTCTCTATTAAAGAGAAGGCACCAACAATGAAATACAATTATGTGAATATGGTCTTGGCAGTAAAGAAAGGGAGTATATTTTAGGTATTTTATTTCAGTGGATCCAGTTATTGATTGCATTAGGGTGTTTGATGATCATATCCAGACTTAACCCATCTCTAGTTTGCTATGAAATCCATTCTTCAACAGCTCTAACATAGGTCCCTGCATCAAGCTTCACTTTCACCCACTTTATACTTAGGTAATTTGTTTTGAAATTCCAGGATGAGATATTTTAAATAAAATGTCATAGGCATACCTGTTTCAAAAGCATAAAACAGAATTAAACTTTATAAAGAAGTATACAACCTCAGCATGTGCTGGAAAATAAGCTATAAAACACATGACACAATAGATTTCTATTTTGGTGTGCCTTGTTTGTCACAAGTTCTGCATCTGAGAGTTTCTCTATAAATAGATGACACAATGATATATTGTTTTTCCGGCTGTTATATTTGTTATGCCCCTTGTGTAAGTCCTATTGGTCAAGCAAATCAATAAGCATAAAATTCATTAACTACTGTATAAGGAATATGCATCTGATAGCTCTATGTGCAAAATCACTGAAACTTCTGACCTCACCTACTCCCTCTGCCTCATTTACTCACTTGATCTCATTACATCCACCCAAGACTGTCCATATTATTTTACTCAGAAAACAATAGCATCACCAGGTTTCCAGAAATCTTATTCACAGTACTGTTCTGCAAAAGTAATTCTTGCACAAATATAATTGAATATTAATGTTATAAAACAGAAAGAATGTAGTATTTGGAAATACATTTTGAAAATAATATATGTGGAAATTTCCACTTCTGGCTATAATATAGTAACTATTATAGAACTGGTTTACCTATCGAAAAGAAGTGGAAAACTCGATAGTAGTGAAAAAGCTGAAGCAAATATTGGACAGTAGTGATTCAGGACTATGAGAATTGATAAAAAGTTGAAAAAAAAAAAAAAAAAAGATGAGCTCTGGCTTTGGGCCTGGATTTTGGCATAGTAAGAGGTGATTTTCCTGAACAGCTGTGTTGTTGAACTGTGGAGACAAAGATGCATGCTTGGAGAGTGTTGTAGCTAGACTTCATAGATTGTTCTGGAGGTCTGCACAGAGCTTCCATTGAGTCTTTGCTGACTAATATGCCAAAAACATCTGAGAAAATTTGTCATCAGTAGTCCTGGACCACAAGAATGTTTAATCCCCCCATCCTGTTATAAGGCATGTTAAGAAGAAAAAATATTAGAAGTGGTATAAGTGTACATAGTTTTTGTTTTTTCTATCATTTAAAAAACAATTAACATATAGTAGACTATTTAAAGAAAAATAATAACAATGCCTTAAGGAGTTTTTAATATATAGAGAAGCATATATGTTATCATAACAAGATATAGCATGGGATAAATGGAAATATAATTAATGAGCTTCTTAGACTATACAGAAAATAGCATAATATTAAAGGTAAATTGTGATAGGTGAAAGGTTTATTCTGTAGACCCAGAGAAACATCTGAAAAATTTAAAAAGAGTACAGGCAATAAGCTTGTATAGGAGATATAACAATATTAAGAATGCTGAATGAATTAAAGAATAAGTAAGAGACTATAAAACAAAACATTAGACAGAACACAAATATAGAATATGAATAATTGTAGACTTAAAAAGTACATTAATAATTATACTAAATATAAACTTTTCCAATAAAAGGCTAAAATTGTTAGATTAGAGAACAAAATCAAGATACAACAATCTATTTTAACTAAAAGCTGCAGATAGAGAAAGATTAAAAGGATTTTAAAAATGCATGATAACCCTAATAAAAATAAAGTTGATGTGGCCATATTAATATTTTTTAAAGAAGTAGATGTCAGAATAAAGAATATTACAAGAGATAACAAAAAGCAACTAGTACTACAAAAAGATAATTTCTTAAGAAAAAAAAGATACTAAATATATGTGCCCTTAAATTCAAGGCTTTAAAAACTTACCATTTCAAAACATTGTTGAACAGGTGGGAAGTGGGGCATACTCATAATCCAAGCTGAGGCAGGAAGAATACATATATATCATACATATGTGTGTGTGTGTGTGTATAACATATAATACGTGTGTGTGTGTGTGTGCGTGTATAGGGAGAGAGAGATAAGTCGGGCTGGGGATGTAGTTCAATGGTAAAGTACCCCTTGGTTCAATCCTTAGTACCTACCCTCTCCCCGGAAAAAAGGAAGGAATGAAATATGCTTTAGAAGAAATAAAATACCACACTCAGATAATGTCTTTGGAAGATCATAGTGTACTTAGCTCAATTTATTTTCTCCTCTCTCTCTCTCTCTCTCTCTCTCTCTCTCTCTCTATCTATATATATATATATATATATATATGCTTGCATTTTATAAAACTATGTATGTAATATAATGAATATATATTGAACTATACAATTAAAAACAGTTGTTTCTAGGAAGACCCTTGTTAAATTAATTTGAGAAAAAACAACAGGAGTAGTAAGAACACCCATGTTACAAATCCCTCTTGAGTAACTTACATGCCAGGTCTACAAAAGCTCTTATAAAGCCTGTAATCCCAGCACTCAGGGAGGCTGAGACAGGAGAATCGCTAGTTCAAAGCCAGCCTCAGCAATGGCGAGGCGCTAAGCAACTCAGTGAGACCCTGTCTCTACATAAAACACAAAATAGGGCTGGGGATGTGGCTCAGTGGTCGAGTGCCCCTGAGTTCAATCCCCGGTACCAAAAAAAAAAAAAAAAAAAAAATAGTTCACTCAAACTCAGGAGATGAGGACCACATGAAGTAAAGGAGGAAGAGAAACAAGGTATTTTACAGTGTGAGAATAGTCTAGAACGCTGTCATTCAAAAGAGGTCGAAATTAAGCCACATAAACAATTTGAAATATTCTGGTAGCAACATCATAGAGTTAAGAAAGGTAGAGGTAGTTAGTATTATTAATTCATTTTACTTAATGAATATATCCAAAATGTAACCTCAACATGTATTTAGTGTAAAAATCAAGGAGATATTTATTATTTTTTTAAAAAAACAAGTTTTTGCCATCTTATGTGTTTAAAAATAGATGCAGTAATTTTAGCTGTCAATTTGGAAAGGACTTACAGATGAGATCAATATTTATGTCAGTCAACACTGGGTAAAGCAGTTTGCCCTCCACAATATAGGTGGACCTTATTCAATCAGTTGATGACCTAAATAGAACCAATTGCCCCAAGCAAAATGGAATTCTCCAGAAGACTGTATTTAGACTTCATTGGCACTGTTGGCTTCCCTGGATCTCCAGGCTGCCAGCCTTCAGACTGGAACTGCCTCAGCTCTTCTGGGGCAGCCTGCCTGCCCACACTATAGATTTGGTCTTGCCAGATTCCATAAATACGGGCGCCGATTCCTTATAATCAATCTGTCTGTTTCTCTCTTGCTTTCTCTCTTCATATAGGATATATGCATATGTGTGTGCATTAACACATATGTTTTGTTTTGCTTCTCTGGAGAACCCCACTACAGTAAATATTATACTTCAAGCACATCTCAATTCTATTAATACTTCAGTTCTTCAGTAATACCAACCACATTTTAAATGCTTAATGCTCACAAATGACTACTGGCTACTATAATGGTCTGGAACAAGTGTTGGCAAACTTTTCTCTCCTATCCTCTCCTCTCCTCCCCTCCCCTCCCTTCCACTTCCCTTCTCTCCTCTCCTCTTTTCTTTTCTTCTTTCTTTCTTCTTTTTCTTTTTGGTACCAGGGATTAAAAACAGTGGCACTTAACCACCAAGTCACATCCCCAGACCCTTTTATTTTTTGTTTTGAGACAGAGTCTCACTGAGTTGCTTAGGGTCTCTCTAAGTTACTGAGGCTGGCCTTGAACTTATGATCCTCCCACCTCAGCCTCCCCATTCACTAGCATTACAGGCATGCAATACTGTACTGGGCTGGCACACTTTTCTAGAGAGAATCAGACAGTACATTTTCAGGCTTTGTAGGTCATAAGGTTTCTTTTGCAGCTAGTCACTCCACTGTTTTAGCTCAAAAGCAGCTACAGAAATAGTAAATCAATGGGTGTGGCTATGATTATATAAGATGTTGTTTACAAAATCAGGCAGCAAGATGAATTTCTCTCAATAGTTGTACTCTGCCAGCCTGTGTTCTAAAGGAATTGAGAAAATGTTCTGCCTTTAATATCTATGATCTAAAGTTGGGCTTTTCATTTAATCAAAGAAGCTATTTGTCCCAAAAAGCATCCTTCAACTACCAAGGCAATTTTATCAGCTTTATGTCTTTTTTTCTTAAATATCAAATAAACCAAACATCTACATGGGCTAAGGAAAACTACTTATATGTGGTAATTTGGAGAATTCAAAAATATTAACATAGTACTGTTTTGATCTGCTAATTTCATTAAGAATGTGCATGCTGGAATCTTAGGCCAGAAAAATGGCCTCCAGAAAAACTTAATTAGGGAATAGTTTGGTAAATACACTCTTTTAAGATGGATGTTGTTTGTATGTTAAGAAAAATATTTCTATTATTTCATATATTTATTTTTATTGAGAGTTTCCAATAAATAATACTTGTACAGTAACACTTCCTTTTTCCAACTACTTAGGTTCTAATGTCCAAAGAATATGATGGAAGAACCCTAGATTCATAGTGGCTTTAATTTGAAAGACTAGGGGAGCACACAAAAGTTAAAACTGGATTTTGAAATCCATATGTAATCTGACTGCATTCATTTGCACATGTTCTGGCTTGAAGACAGACTGTGACATTTTTGTTGTGTCCGCAGTGGAGATGTGGGTGGGCACATGTGTGCATTCCAGTTGAACTGAGATGCCATCAGCTCCTGTGCTGGAAGATTAGTAACCGGAAAGTTCTCAGTTTTGTCAGTTCCAACTGACTTTGGAAACTTTGGCCAGGAATTGAACCCAATGTCAAGTGAGCAAGGAAGTGCCAGCTGAGAAAAGTCTAACAATTCTCTTATCTTCAGGGCCACTGTGAAATCTGAATACTGCACTGGGAATCTGCTTTGGGATGACTTTCAGACATTGACCTTGACAAAATCAGGCAGCGTCTAGACAGAACTGTCACCATGATTATTTTGTCTGAATGGATGGTTAGGTCAAGTAATTAACTAATTAATTAGACATTAAATCAATCTTTAAGTGATATAATTAATTAATTTGATACTTACACTGTGAGACTTTGATGCTTCTCAGGGTTAGGCATGTTCAGAAAATGTATTTGCTGGCCTCTAAGAGCTTACTCTTGCTCCTTGTTTTTATTTTACTTTTTTCTTGCCTCCCTCCCTCCCTTCCTTCCTGTTATCTTTGATCCAAGGGGGAATTATGGTTCAAACATTGTTTTTGGTTGTTATATAAAGGTGTCCAGCTTTTGGATCAAGAACTTTAAACTTGGGCCCTCTGCCTTCTGGAGGGAGTTCTTGAGATTTTTTTCTTTTTTTCCTCTAGATCTGAGACACTTTTCACATTCTTTAGTTTTCTTGCCCTTGGCAATGTAAATATTTTTACCCTACTTTTCAATATTTCAAAAATTTGTATTAAATATTTGTTAATTAGTCTAGCTTTCTCCCTGTGTTAGTCTTACTGCAGATTATCTAAGAGGTGTCTGTTTAAAGATTTATTACAATTTGTGATATACATAAGTCTCTATCTGTGTGAAAGGATAATTCTAGCTGATGACTAGGAATGGCTAAACCATTATTTTTACTGGGCCAATCAGATTCATTTTTAACAGACACTTAAACTTTAGGCATTAAAGGGTGTTTTACCCTGTTCTTGTTGCTGGCGGGAACTTAAGCAAGCTGAGGAAAGTACATAGATGGTTCCCAGGTTCCACAGCTTGAACACTTCTTGTAAATCTCACTATCCTTTTTCAATCATATTTATGTTATCTTCTTTTGATTAATTTCTTTGTGAATAACTTTCCTGTGGTAATGCTGTATCTTGTGTTTACACAAATCATATTTACTATAGCAGAAAATACTGGTGCCTCATGTTCACTCAGTCCCCCTCTGAATTCTCTGCAGGTGAGGTGACACTATTTGATCACATGGCCAGCCTCCTTTTTGACATCTGATTCTCTTTGAGGGCATGGCTCCTGTGTTCTTACCAAAGGCCAGCCATCTGGGCTGCCAAGAATGATGGGGATCTAACACCTCCATGGGTATTTTTTAACACATGTGGTATTGGGATCAGTGGGTAAATGCATCAGCTGCCCATTCCTCCTGCGAAAACATCAAAATACATTTATAGAGACCTGAGAAGGGCCAGTAGGAGTGAGCCCTAATTACCCTTAGTGGGATCTACTCAGTGAGACCTCCTTCACTGATTTTTCTCTCTTCCTTGGTTCATTTTCCTTTCTACCTTACTTGTATTTCCCAGGATCACATTTCAGTTAATTTCCCAGAACAGTTTTGGGGGGTTTCCCACTTAAGAACGGTTCTGCAGTGTGATACCACACAGTGGAGCAGGCACCCACCTCAATCTGTGCACTATGACAACAAAGGGCTGAATGAGTCATTGAGGAAGGCTCTAGGCTTTGGCTCAGCTGTGGTCTTTCTTACATTTCTTACCATACAGCACATACAGGCATGACACACGGGAGATTTCAATTTTCTGAGCAAGTTTGGAAACTACCTAATGATTGTGGCCTTCTGCATTAGGCAAAACACATGCATATGCTTTTCTTTACAACACTTCAAAAGGACAGCATGTGTAACCTGATTTACAGATGGAAATATTGAGGTTTGGATTAAGGATTATAAAAACACAGTTATGACATGGACTGTCAATATGATAATTGACAATATGATAAAAAAGTGCATGTCAATATGATAATCCTAAATCAAAGGTCAATGGATATTACTAGATACCATTGAAGTTATGAAGAGATTACCTAGGAAACTTCTAGAGAGAACCTTAATTTCATTATTAAGACCATTCTTATTCCATCTTGGCACTAAAAAGAAAAAATTCCCAGAGTTCAGTGGAATGAAGATTATACAATTTTTCTTCTCAGTTTTAAAAAGCAAGGTGCTAGGGCAGGGAGAAGAACCTGAACGTAGTTCTAATTAGTTACGTTTCTAGTGGCAAAAGTAGACTCTTCTCCAGTTTTAAACATCTATTCTCCCATAAGATTGCTACTGTCTTCATAATATTTCATTAATCTTTGCCTGATGCATCAGACCTTAACTGCTTTGCCTGGCCTTTGAAGTTATCCTAAATATATTCCCTCCTATCTGCTAGAACTTACTGAATATTTGTTTTGTCTTAATAAACAAATTTTCCTAGAGTCACAACTGTTTTTCTTATTATCAAAATAAAATGTCTACTTTCTCTCCAACTTGCACCTGCCTCTCTCCATTCAGAAACTACCCATACTTTATGGTTCAACTGATTAATAATTCCTCTGGTCTACTCAGAAACATTCCTGCTATAGTCATGCACTGCATAACACCTTAATATTTATATATTGACGGCCTAACCCCAATGCAGTGTTATTAGGAAGACGGGTTTGGGGGAAATAGATAAGTTTAGATGAAGTCATGAGGGTGGGGCCCTGATGATGTGATTATTGCCCTTATAAGAAGAGACAGGAGAGTCTGCTTTCACTCTCTGCTTTCTGTTGTCTGCAAATGCGTGCAAACTGGTCATGCACTCATCGTACTTTGTTCCATAAGGGGACCAATATACAACAGTGGTCCTATAAGGTTTGAAGCAGAAATATCTCCATTGCCTAGTGATGTTGTAGCTGTCATAATGTGCTGTAGTGTGTTGCTGCCAGGTGTGTGGTGAAGCTGGGGAAAAACAACCTATTGGGTGCCACTTGTATAAAATTAGAGCACATCCTTCTTTGTAGTCTTTGATAAAAATAATAAATAACTCACTGGAGTATATATTTACTATGCTATACTTTTTCTCATCATTTTAGATTGTACTCCTTCTGTCTGTAATAAAGAAAAGGTTACTGTAAAACAGTGAGCCCTGTTATGACCACAGTAGACTCAGACATCTCATATTTACCATGTCTTCTGACTTGTAGCATCTAGGTTTGTTTAAGTACACTTTATGATGTTTGCACCATGGCAAAAGAGCTTTATAATGCACTACTTAGAACATATTCTTGTTGTTACATGACACATGACCGTGCTTCCATCCTCAAGGCCATCTCCCTTTCCTCGACTGGCTCCTATTATGGCTTAGATAAGAGGTGTCCCCCAAAAGCTCATATGTGAGACATTGCAAAAATTTTAGAGGTAACATGATTTGGTTATGGGAGCCTTAACCTAATTAGTAAATTAATTTCCTGATATCGATTAACTGGGTGGTAACTGTAGGTAGGGAGGGTGTGGATAGAGGAGGTGGGTCATTGAGAGTGTGCCTTTTGAATATATATTTTGTTCTTGGTGAGTGGAGCTCTCTCTCTCTGCTTTCTGGTGTGACGTTCTGAGCTGCTTTCCTCCATCACATTCTACTGCCATGATGTTCTGTCTTACCTAGAGCCCTGAGGAATAGAGTCGGCTATCTATGTACTGAGACCTCTAAACCCATGAGCCTGAAATAAACTTTTCCTCCTCTAAAATTGTTCTTGTCAGGTCTTTTGGTCACAGTGATGAAAATGATAACTAAAACAGTTCCCATGTGCTATGGACTGAATGCCCCAAAATTCCTATTTTGAAACCCTATCCCCAATGTAATATTAGAGAGTGTCTTTTAGGAAGTAGTTTAGAGGAGTTATGAAGATGGGATCCTTATGATGTGATTAATGCCTTTATAAAAAGAGACAGGAGAGCTTGCTTTCTCTTTGCTTTCTGTCATGTGAGGATTCAAGAGAAAGTGATCATACACAAACCAGGAAGTTGATCCTTGACAGACACTTGATCTGCTGGCACCTTGATCTTGGACTTAACTTCCAGAACTGTGAAAAACCAATTTCTGTCTTATAAGCCCCAATCTATGATAATTTCCTATGGCTTTCTGAACCAAAAGAACATTGATCTTCATTCAATTTAGGGAAAGAAATAGGCTATGCTATTCCCAGATTTGCCAAGATATTTTAGCATGCTAAACACAATGGAATTGCACAAAACATATCTCAGTTATATGCAGGCCAAGCAATGGGGACCTACAAGGTAGAGGGACAACCAGTTAGTTTGGGGGGTCTTATCTCTTCACCTAGGATATCATTATCATTATCCCACTCTGTTTATTGTTCTAGACCTTAAGTGAAGGCAAGTGCTAAAATTCCTTGAAGGATCTCAATTTCAAATATGTTCCACATTTTCTTTAAAAGAAGGAAACAGCAAACTTATCTTCAAGGTACCTAATACCGTTGTTTGCCTACAGTGTGAGAGAGCCACCTGTATATTTGTAGGATTGAGCTTTACATTTGTCACTCAAGTGGATTCTGTGGAAGACCTCTTGAGGTTTTATAGGAAAAGAATATTGCAATTGTCTTGCAAACATTTGGGGCTTGTGAAGGAATGAGCCAACATTTTATGTGTTTGGTGTGTAAATAAGGAAAATTTCCCTGGAGCGGTTTAGGAAGTGAATCTGGTCCGATTTTAAGACAGCTCCTACTCTGCTCTGCAGCCCCTCCAGGGAGTTGATCTAGGAAGGCTTCTTGAAATAACTTAGAAGTAGCTTGGAGTTTGGGTCAGCTCTGTAGGGAGAGCAGGCAGAGAAATAGCTGTTGAGCTGAAAGGATTATTGAACTAGGTATTCAAACAGAGAGGCACATGAGAGAGGGCTCAAGTCACAGAAGGGTTTACTCCTTAAAAGAGGGTGCAGAGAACATGAAGCAGGGCTAAAGATGCTCCTTCTCCCAGCACTGCTGGATAACTGCCGGTTTCTTTGCTGTGTGCTTTGCTTATGGAGTAGTGTTGCTGCTGATGTTGTCTCTGCCATTTCCAATAAAACTACAAACGATGGTGCTTCCCACAGCTCAAGGAGGGATTAACAGAGAGGTCGAGCTAGATGAATGGTAAAGGAAGGGCTTAAGCAGGTGAAAGCCACCACTCTCCACTGAGGGAGCATCCTAAAACTAACAAAGCAGGGACTCCGCTCTGAATAGAAAGATGAAAAGAGAACGGCCAGGCACTCAACAAACTACAATTTGCCACCACTCTGTCCCAGGCCCTTTATTAGATACTGGGACTAATATCGGGAGTCAGTTACAAGATGATATTTGTTCTCCAGGGATTCATGTTCAAAGAATATTTGAGCAAGAAAGGATTTAGAAATCAGCTGCTTTTAAGGCAAAAACTGAGGGCTTAAAAGATATGTACTGTCGGTTTCTAAAACCGGACTTTGAGTGTTAAAAGACTTTAGACCAGGAACAAATCCTTCTTGTGTTCTTGAAGCCACTGAATTTCCTGAAATGCCTTTCTGGCTCAGAAATCACATGAGTTTCGATTCCTACAACTCCTACTTTTACAGATACGGAAACTGAGAGTGAGCGAGGTTAAAGGATTTGCCTTTTTTTTTTTTTAGCTACTAAGACAAAGGCAGCACAGGAACTCAGGCATCTTTAATCCTAGTCCAGCACACTTCCACCAGGGCTGTTAGCATTCTGTCTATGTAATCGAGTTTGTATGACACTCCTGAGTTAATCAGAATGCCAGTGTCAAAACAGCACATGATTTCAGTTTATTGCTCTAGTCACTTGGCTCCCTCTCATTCCTTCTGTTGCAGACTTAGATGGACAGCTCCAAAAGTCAATTACTGTTGCAGCTCCACTTAAGAGGGACGCCAGGGTAATGTCAGTTGCTGGTGCCCATTCTTCCTCTCCCCTACCCCACTACTACATTCCTTTCTCTGGCCTCTTCTACCCTACAGGATCACTTTCCACTTGGTCTTTAGCCTTTACAACCAAGTGTAATTCTTATATGAATTAGAGATTATACTCACCCTTCTTCCCAACCTCATCATCCATCCAGAAGCTGTGGGCATGTAGTGATTTTCAGTTGCAACAGACTGGGATGAAAGTATTGTTTTAATTGCTATTGAATAACAGTAAATTAAGCAGGGCAACAGAGAAGACAAGAAGCAATGGAGATGGGAATTGTACTTCTGTTCAGAGGCATAAATTTAGGACTACTGCAGTTGTACTATAACTGAAAAGTGAGAATTTATGATTTTTTTTATATACTGGGAAACTTCTAGAGTAGATTGCATTTTCTTTCTAATAGTAGGTTTAGTTTGTTCTCTACAGAAAAATGACAGGGCAATAAAAGAGGTCCTTGCTTTATGACACCAGAATATTTTAGATAAGACTCAGTACTGAGCCTTAATTGATTTTATGCTGGTGGAAAGCAACAGCAAAGCACAGAGACAGGGAATGGAAAGATGGTGTTTTAGCTCCCAACCAACTTAGTCACAGTTGGAGAAACAAAAAAAAAAAAAAAAAAAAAAAGGAGAAAACTAGCATTTTATGTGTTAGAGAAATCAACAAGCTTTTCGTCCACTGAGTGTCTGTGATATGCCCATTCTAGGGCTAATGCTTTGGGACATTAAATAAAAATTCAACAGAAAGCTTGGCCCAATATTGTATGTAATTGTTTAGAGCTACATGCATACTTTTTAGATTGTTAGACATTCATTAGTTGTTAATTGCATAAAGTATCATAAATGTTTGGAAAAGAGAAAAAAAAAATAGAATCAAAGACCAGGTTGTGTGGTTTAGCTGAATTACGATTGTGAAAAAGAGAAAGGCTAGGGTGGGTTAAAAGAATCTAGAGAAGTTTCTTCCCCATGGTCAGTTAGAGAAAACCTGGACATATGGAGGGAGGCAGGGAAGGGGGAAGGAGGAAGGGTTCAGGAAATAAGTGAGACTGGAAAAATGCAAGGAGTCCTGCATAGATGCATTGATCTCCAGCCTCATGTCACAATGCTTATGGATGGCCACAGGTGCTAGTCCTTCAAAGACAGAGCTGACAGATGCTTCTCCAAAGGGCCTTAATAGCAGAAGCATCTCTCTTGACAATAGGAAACAGCATTTAGTGGTTTGCTAAGTAGTGATGTAGAGAATGGAATGACTTGAAAGCACTGTGGAAATACTTGGCCTCAGGTCTATCTTTGACCTAATTGATGGTGTTTAAGATCATTCACTTGGAGTGAAGCAAAGTAGGAAGAAAGGACTCATGAAGGGAAGCCTCTCAAGGTACAGAAAAGTCTAAGACCACGAGATTCAAATATATAAATTTAAATTATGACTGCCTAATCCTCACTTTCCATGGAGTTGGCCCAGACCAAGCAAGTGAAAACAATATATCCCCGTCCCCACCAAGAATTTTTTTTCTTTTTTTGGTACCAGGGATTGAACTCAAGGGTACTCAACCACTGAGTCACATCCCCAGCCCTATTTTGTGTTTTATATAGAGACAGTTGTAAAATTCAAACTCAAAATGGAGACACTCTGGCTCAGGCCTGCATGTATCTGTTGACCTGCTCTTTGTGCTTCTGTGATTAATGCTTTGCTATGCTTACTTCTCACGGATGGGGGGTGGGGAGCAAAACCACAGGCTGCCAGACCCCCTGGCCAGTTACCTAAAGTTCCAGGAACTGAAAGGGAACATAGGAGGCACTGTCATGGTTGAACTGTAAATAACTATAGGTTGAATACCTGCCAAATCATGTTTTCCTGAGTCATGTACCTAGCCCACCCTATAATAACCTCTGAAACCCTCACTTTGGGGTCACTCTCTGAAGGAAAGGAGAGCTGACCCCAATCGATTGGCCTGTGTGCCTACTTCCTCAATAAACTTTGCTGCTTCTGCAGAGTTGTCTGGGCTGCACTTCTTAGGGAGAGGTGCAGGTTGGATGCAACACAGGGTCTCACTGAGTTGCCTAGCGCCTCACCGTTGCTGAGGCTGACTTTGAACTCAAGATTATCCTGTCTCAGCCTCCAAAAGTGTTGGGATTATAGGCATATGCCACCATGCCCAGCTCCCACCAGGAATTTTAATGTGACTTACAAGTCAGTCTCATGAGAATAGAATATCTTGTAACACATGTTCCTCAACTTATTATGGAAGTCATGTCCTTTTAAACCCACGATAAGTCATAAGTTGAAAATGTATTTAATACACTCAACATACCAGACTTCATAGCTAAGCCACACATCACACTGAGAGTACTGGTTATTTCCCTGTGATCATGTGTCCAACTGGGAGCTACAGCTCAATACTACTGCCCAGCATCACAAAAGAGAAACTTACTGCATAACATTAGCCCAGGAAAAGGAAAATGAGTCATTCACTGAATATTAAATAGCTTGCTCCAATTTATACATCAAGTAACTACCAGGACTGGGATCTAATTCCAAGTGGTCTTGGAATTAGACCACTAGACCATTAGATTAAGGCTTCGCAGATCTTGCACTTATCAATATACTATACTGTATTTTCAAGACACATTTCTAATTTTGATCCCTATAATTTTAACTCTATGAACTAATACATTTCCTTTTTGACTTAAGGCAGTTTGAGCTAAGATTCTTCCACTGTCATGAAAAAGAATGCCTAGTAATTCAGCTTCATACACAGTGTCCCAAGATCTCAGTCTTAGCTCAGAACTCCTCCTACCTGCAGAGAATTTTGCCCAAATGCATATGTCTTCCTTCAAAGTTCTCCACATTCTGATTTGAATATTATTTCCATTCCTCCTCTACCAAAAAAAAAAAAAAAAAAAAAAAAATCTCTCAATCTTGCCCATGAGCTCTCTAAACCTACAACTGTGTAATTAGTTACTTCCTGTAACCCCTGATCACATGCTCAATTTTACTACAGGAAAGAAGTCTAAAGTAGTATAAATTGGCAAATTAAAAAAAAAAAAAAAGACTTCTCAATATACTCATCCAATAACTGCAGTAGTCTTAAGAACCTCTTTAACATAATTTAGAATTTAAAAGTAAATTAGACTCTGGAGTTCTAGGGACTCACCTCCTTGCTTTTCCTAGGCTTGTTTGGGAGTGGTTGGCTGAAGCCTGCCTCTACCTCCAATACTTCTTGTTAGCATTCAAGCTCAGCCTGGTGAAATTATATGGTAAAGGAGGTTTCCTTGCAATCCTTTCTTCCGCCTTGAAAGTACACATTCCCTCCCTTCCCTTTTGCAAGCCACTCTCACAAATTTGGTTGCCAACACACAAAAAAATGGGATTTACTAATCTGTAGTGTAAAAATGAGAATAATTGGTTAATACAAAAATACTATTATTATCTGTGATTGGAAAAAAATAACCAGCATTTTCCAATTGAAATATGCATGACAGAGACAGATTTCTTGAGAATGTTCATGGCGCTCCAGTGCCCAATATCTCAGGTATTGAGAAGAATAATCTGTCAGCAGTGGACATTTGAATTGCCTTTGATAGGCTGTGTGCTCTAAATTGACCCCAGTATTTCTGAAGCAATTTATGATTTTTCCCTAGGGTGCTGGCTATACACCATTTGGTTCTCAAGGTTCATTCACAGCCTCCCCATTTTCTACTGATGCCATTACCTCATTGTTCCAGTCAAACATCTACAAATTTAAGAACTTCAGCCAGGCATGGTGGCACATGCCTGTAATCCCAATGGCTCAGGAGGCTGAGACAGGATGATCACGGGTTTAAAGCCAGCCTCAGCAAAAAACAAGGTGCTAAGCAACTCAGTGAGACCCTGTCTCTTATAAAATACAAAATAGGGCTGGGGATGTGGCTCAGTGGTCCAGTGCCCTTGAAGTCAATCCCTGGGACCCCAAAAAAGAAAAACAAGAACTTCATCTTCAAACTGTTTTCAACTTCAATAGCAGGAAAAGGCAACACACACAACATGACCCTGGGAGTTTGCAACAGAGTAAGTTCTGTTCCCATCTTGAGAAGCTCTGCACAACTTACCTCCAAAGAGGATCAATTGTGATTTCAGATGACTGAGGAGGATTATTTTGAGTTATATGTGCTGAAACAGAATTTCTACACAAGGCAGAGCTAACATTTTTATTAAATGTAGTTTCACTCCCAGATGAGGCATTGTGGAAGGTCCTCGCATATAAATAGCAGTGAGTGGTAAGAGTCTCTTTGTGAAACTTGATGTGGTTAAATTCCAAATGGAAACACCCCTGAAACTTCCCATCAGCTGTACCCACAAGGCTGTAGAGGCTCAGTTCAACAGCTTCTGAATATAAAGCTTTTAGGACCAAGAGTTGCATAGCTCCAATTCCAGAGCCTATAAAATTGTTTTAAATTAGGGGAAAAGAAATCTAGGGTTAAGACTGGACTTTGTACTATCCCTAAACTTACCCTAAAAATAGATAACTAATTTCTTCAATATTTTTCCTATAACTGAATGAATGCACTTTTATGTGTTTCTGGAACAACCCCAATGGAACTTGGTCTTGGACTTATATTATGATAACAGAAATAGAACTTTTATATATTGAATGTTTCAGCTCTATCTTCAGTTGTGAATCTTAAAAAAAGACATACATAATTCTTTTTAATTGCAATGATTTCTGTTGAACTGGCCAATTTCATTATTTTGATTATGAGCCTTTTAATCAGATATTTTTAGTGCCCTGGCTCCATCACATAAGGAAAGTAATTTTTGTCCTTTTCAGTTCACTGGGTGAATAAATGCCCAATTACTTTCTGGGGCATCATTGCTCATTGCTATTTTGATGTTTTTGACTCCAGGCTCCACTCTAGTTTCCTTCCCAGTTACCCTACTCCATTTTCCAGTTGTTTGGCTAAGTGAGGCTTCCAGAACACAGTGCCAACCTCAAGGCACAGAGTCATAGGGTACAAAAATGATGTTTGTATTTACTGCTTCAGTTCACAATATGGAAGTCATATAATCTCTTCTCTTGACTATTATTTCTTTGACTAATATATATTATTGCTTAGATCCTCTTCCTTTTGTATTACTTAAACTTAACATCTGATATCCAATAATAGGGTAGCCTTTTTAATTTCCAGTGTAAGAAGAATATCAAATATCTATGCCTAAGGATTAAGTAAGCACTGAATGCAATACTTCTCACTGGGAATACCCAAATTCTTGGATTTCTTTCTACTTCACTCTTCTTGAATTACTCTTTGCAATCTAATTCTGAAGGAACTTTAGAAAGAAATAGAGTGTGATTCCTAGAACATTTTTTTTCATATTTTTATTTATTTGTTCTATTTAGGCTTACATGATAACAGTGTAATTTGATTCATTGTACATAGATAGAGGATAACATATCAATTCTCTAGTTGTAAGTTGTATAGATTCACAACATATATGCAGTCATACATGAAGTTAGGGCTATGATGACCATCATATTCCATCACCCTTGCTGTCCCCATGCCCCCTCCTTCCTTATAACCCTGTGAACAGAGTTCCACCATTGTTCCCATGTCCTTCCCCACATTATGGATCAGCATCCACCTATCAATGAATACATTCGGCATTTGGTTTTCTGAGATTGGCTTACTTCACTTAGCATGATATTCTCCAACTCCATCCATTTACCTGCAAATGCCATAATTTTATTCTCTTTTATTGCTGAGTAATATTCCATTGTGTATATATACCTCAGTTTCTTTATCCAGTCATCTATCGAAGGGCATCTAGGTTGGTTCCACAGTTTATCTATTGTGAATTGAGCTACTATAAACATTGAAGTGGCTGCAGCACTGTAGTTTGCTGTTTTTAAGTCTTCTGGGTATACACTGAGGAGTGGGATAGCAGGCTCAAAATGGTGGTTCCATTCCAAGTTTTCTAAGAAATCTCCATACTGCTTTCCAGATTGGTTGTACCAATTTGCAGTTCCTCCAGCAATATATGAGCGTGCCTTTTTCCCCACAATCTCATCAACACTTATTGTTGTTTGTATTCTTGATAATTGCCATTCTGATTGGTGTGAGATGAAATCTTAGGGTAGTTTTGATTTGCATTTCTCTGATTGCTAGAGATGTTGAACATTTTTTCATATGCCTGTTGATGGACTGTATATCTTCTTCTGTGAAGTTTGTGTTCAGCTCCTTGGCCCATTTATTGATTGGGTTGTTGGTTTTTTTGGTGTTAAGTTTTTTGAGTTCCTTATATATCCTGGAGATGAGTGCTCTATCGGATGTGTGTGTGGCAAAGATTTGTTCCCAGAATGTCGGCTCTCTGTTCACTTCATTGATTATTTCTTTTGCTGAGAAGAAGCTTTTTAGTTTGAATCCATCCCATTTGTTGATTCTTGATTTTACTTCTTGTGCTATAGGAGTCTTGTTAAGGAAGTATGGGCCTAATTCGCCATGATGAAGATTTGGGCCTATTTTTTCTTCTATTATGCATTGGGTCTCTGGTCTGATTCCCAGGTCTTTGATCCACTTTGGGTTGAAATTTGTGCATGGTGAGAGATAGGGGTTTAGTTTCAATTTGCTGCATATGGATTTCCAGTTTTCCCAGCACCATTTGTTGAACAGGATATCTTTTCTCCAGTATACGTGTTTGGCTCCTTTATCTAGTATAAGGTAACTGTATGTAAGTGGGTTTGTCTCTGTGTCTTCTATTCTATACCATTGGTCTACATGTCTATTTTGGTGCCAGTACTATGCCGATTTTGTTACTATAGCTTTGTAGTATAATCTGAGGTCAGGTATTGTGATGCCTCCTGCTTCCCTCTTCTTGCTAAGGATTGCTTTGGCTATTCTGGGTCTCTTATTCTTCCAAATGAATTTCATGATTGCCTTTTCTATTTCTATAAGGAATGACATTGGGATTTTAATTGGGATTGCATTGAATCTATATAGCACTTTGGGAAGTATGGCCATTTTGACAATATTGATTCTGCCTATCCAGGAGCATGGGAGATTATTCC
>PVHX01010399.1:0-54193 GCA_004024805.1 Geosciurus inauris
TGCCAGCTGCCATCTTAAGGCAGGACATGGAACCTTCCAAATGTCACACTACTCCTTTCCTTGGGTCCTGTGTTCTCCTGAGACCCTCCCTACCTGCTTGCCCCTGGGGATGGCATTCGTCTCCATCAACAGGTTGAAGGGTAGGACCTGATTTGGTTCTGGGCTCACAGAGGAGCTGGGAATGTCTGTTGCTGGAGTGTGAGGGGGGTGAGGGGCTGGGCTGAAGGCTGGAGTCCTGTGGTATTCCTGGCACAAGAGAGGCCTATGCGTGCGTTCTATCTAATTGCTGTAACAACTTTACAAGGCAAATTTTATTATCTTCATTTCATAAATGAAAAAGCTCAGAAACACAGATAAGCTTGTGAGCAATTGCCCAGGAAGTAAGTGGTAGTGGAGAATTTAAAGGGTAGGGGAGGCTGCAAGGCTTTGAGGAGGCGGGCTGGGGAGTGAAGGCTTGTCCCATCCTGAGCTCAGCCTTAGCCTCCTCTGGGACCTCTTCTTTTATAGATAGGGAGCAGGGCTTACTTTGTGCTAAGATCCTGCTTCCTCTTGAAGCTGGGTGATTTGTAGTGGGCCCTTGAAGGAAGGACTGAAGGTGGGGCTGGGGAAGAGAACTTTGTCACTGGGCAAAGTTCTGCTGGGCAAGAGGTGCTGACATGGGGAATAGCAAGAGGAAAGCCTTGGCCACAGGAAGGAGTCCAAATAAGGGAAAAGGACACTGGAACAGGATGTACAGTTGGATGGATCTCGGAGGCAGACAGATAGATATAGCGCATGATCTCTGGGGTGGGCACAGTGTCACCATCCAGGCTGTGTAACAGTGGGCCACAGGCTCAACTTCTCTGTGGCTCTCCCAGCTTTGAAAAGAAGCCTAACCCTGGGAACAGCTGCTCTCTGGGGTGTCCCTGCTCTTTTCATCTCAGCACTCAGCCTGCTGGGACCCTGCAACTAGCACTGGGGGCTTGGCCAGCAGGTGTGTCTGGAGTCTTTGCTCAATGCAGCTGTGCCCACCTCAGGTTTAGCTGTGCTCCCTGATGTCCAGGAGGGGTCTTCTGAGTCCTTTCCCCAAGGGTCCACCTGAGGGGTGGGCTAGGGGGTCAGAGCTTATCCTCTGATGCTCCCACCCCTAACCTTTGCAGGGCCAGAGTAAAAATGGAAGCCCCACACACCATATGTCTACAAATTTAAAAGTTACAAATCTAGCCAACAAACTGCTAAATAGAATATGTTCTCTCCTCCTACGCTGGCAAATATACCTTCGTGACAACCAGGAAGGCCAGGTTTCATTTAGAATTCTTGGACTCTTGGAGTCAAGTCCTGGAACACAGTAGCATAGGGACAGCTGATCCCAACCCCCACCCCAGCCCCCACTGTGGCCAGTGCATGCAGCTGCCCTAGGCCATTCACCTGTGGGCTATCCTTGCACCCAGCGAAGTCTGTCCCCTGGCCACCTCTTAAACCCAGGAGTGAGACTCATATAGACTGTGGAGTGGGATCAAGACCTTGTGCACAGGGAATGTTGGTTTCTTGCCTTTGGAAGAGAGAATGGACCTTCTTGGGTGGGCATGTCTCCTTGACCCTTGTGCAGGATTAAGGCCAGAGGAGGGCTGAATGGCTTCCTCTATAAAACAGTCATCGGCAGGGACCCTTCTTGCTTGGTTCTCAGGCAATGTGTCCTTTGGGAACTTCCAGAACCTGCTCTGAACTGAATGTCCCTTCCTGCCTGCATCCTGGCCCTTGAAGCATCCCAGAGCCCCACAGGACCAAGGTGAGCAGGCCACTGCCTTGCTGACCCCACAGTCCAGGGAGCTTGCTCTGTTCCATCAGCCCTCCCTTCCTACCCACCTCTCTTTCCTCATGTGGAAGGGGGCAGGAGGCTGCAGCCTTCTATCCCCCACCTGTCTGGGACCCTACTTCCCAGGCTGGCTGCGTGGAGCACTGAGCGCTGAGCTCTCCCACCCTGACTTGGGCCCTGCAGGCAGTGAGTAGCCCTTCCTAGCTTGTGCCTGGAAAGTGGGGCACCAACTCCACTTTAGCCAATGTTTCTCGCTCACTCAGCTGAAAAGCCACAGCTTCCCTGAGGCTCCCAGCCCTCACTCAGGGCTGGCAGTTCCCTTGCTGATGCTGTGTGACAGGCTGACATTAGGGCTCCCACACCTGCCCTGCCACCCTGCTACTGGGTACCTTGCCCCATGGAGCACAACATTTGCCACAAGGCTGTCAAGCGTCGGCAGCCCCCTCTCCCCACTGTGCTGTCTTTGGCTCAGCTTGGCCCTTTCTGGGCTCCCCTATTAGGGTACCTTCTCCTGCCCCATCCTCCAGGGGATGGAGGGCAGGGCAGGGGAAGTGGGGTGAGCAGACCCTGTCATCAGGGTTAAGAGGCAATTCAGAGGCCTTTCCTTGGGATAGGAGGGTCCTGGGCCCCCTGGGGAGAGGTGACAGGGATTTTCAGGGTAAAATGCAGCAGGCACTGAGCTGTGCCTATAAACAGGGCCTAGTTCTGCCTCCCGTGTGTCTGATTGGGATCATGCTGGACTGAGCTCCCGGGGACAGACAGACTCATGCCTCCTCCCTCCCCCATGCAGACCACAGTGCCTGACGCCAGCTCAGAAGTGGTTCCTGCAGATGCAGCCCCTTCCCATCTTTCTTTGTCCACTGATGGCCTTGCTTTTGCCGCGTCAGCACCATTATCGTCCCCTGCTAGGCATGGTTGTCTTGCAGCCACCATGGCTCCCCTGGGAGAATGCTGCTGGGGTGAGTAGTGCCAGGAAAAAGGGTGTCCACCTCATCCTGCCAGGTAATGAATGCAGGAGAGGTACCTGCTAGCCCCTGTGGGTTTCCCAGGGACAGGCTCACCCCTGCCTCTCCTGGATGGTCCCTTCCTCTTCTCTCCCCTCATCAGCATACTCCAGGCCAGTCTTCCTCCTGTCAAGCCACCCCTCCCTGCTGGCCCACTAAAGACTAGCCCAACCTGCTGGTCAGCAGAGAGACTTCAGCATGGGGGACAACTACCACACACGAGGCCCAATCCTACCAACTCCTAGTGGGGGACAAGCCTAGACTCTTTCCTTGCCAAATGGCCCCATGGGTTAGGTGGGACACAGGGCAGGTGCTCATCTGTCATGGGTCCTTCTGCTCTCCACTGCATTGCCCCTGCTGGACCCGTCTCAGTGTCTTCCTCTTTGCTGCCCTGAACCCCCACACCAACCACTTTGAGAAGCCCTTCCAACTGCACAGCACTGCCTCGCCTGTGTCTGAGTGGAGCCCCATCCCAACAGGTCCTTATTCTGAGTCAAGGCTCACAGGCCCAGATCCAGGGACCCTCTTACTCCACCACCTCATCAGCTGTAATGTCCTTGGGGCTCAGTGCAGGCTCTTGCCAGGGACAAGGGGCTCACAGTGCTCACGGTGCTCTGGCCTGTGGCCTGTGCCTCAGTTTCCCATCTGAGAAACGGGAGTTCTGTCACATTCTCTGTGGAATTCACTCTCTGCCCCTCCTGCCTTGCCAGTTTCCCTGATGGAATGGCCCAGCTGCATCCTGGGAGGAAGTGCGCTGCTCCTCTGGGAAGGGCTTGGGAAACAAGTGAAGATCTGACCTCATGTTTGCTTTCCCCGGCCCTTTTGGGTGCTGCCAGATGTGAGGAGCCTTTGCAGGGGAAGGGGGAGCAGGCAGGAGATGGGGAGCAAGCAAGAGATGGGGCTCCAGGACCAGGGGCTGTACCTGACCTGGGCTCCTCTTGGGACGAAGTTGTCTTCCTTTCTGAGTCCCTAGCTGAGGGGCAGTACAGGCCACACAGTGGCTGCACATGCCACCTGCCCAGAGCCACCCCTGGAACCGACTGAGGGGAAAAACACCCGTGGATGCCAGACCTCAATGCTACCAGAGGCTCAGGGGCTGAGAAAACAGATTTGGGGCTGGAACTTGGCTTGGCATGAGGCCAGAAGGACAGGAAGCAGGGCTCACTGGCTGAGCACCAGTCACCTCCTCTCTAGGGACTACACTTTTAAACAAGATCCCCACCTGCCTCACTGCCTGGCCCACTCCCTTGTTTCAGGAGCATATAAGGTGATGCAGAGACTCTGAAAAGCATAAAGGTGGTATTATTATTAGCAGGAGTCATATTTGACTTGCTAATTAGCTGCCTAAAAATAGCCACGTTTATTTTAGCATGGGGAGAACCCTATGCAGGAGTCGGCGCCCTGGATTCTTGGCACAAGCTTTATGGTGGCTATGCTGTGTGACTTTGGGCAGAGCCCTGACCTTCTCTGGGCATCTGATTTCTAGGAGGAAGTTGGATGATCTCTGAGGGCGACAGACCTTGAGTCTGGAAATAGCAGTCAGATGAAAAATTGGGGAGGAGACCTTCTCTAGTCGTGGGCTGGATTCTAAAGGATTGGCTTCTTCTGAGTCACTGGGTCAGAAGAATTGGTGTCATCGAGGCTATCCCTGTATCTGTTGGTGAATTTATAGGAGTCTCAATTTTTTTCCTTGACCCTGGGGTGTGTGTTGGTCCCCACCACAGAGCCCAACCATTAGGAGGCTCTGAAGGACTTAGGTGAAAAGAGCCCAAGAGGAGCCCAGGCTGGGTAGGGCAGGGTGGGAGGAGAGGGGCTACAGAGTTTCCACAGGATATCTAACCAGTTGAAGAATCCATTCATTCAATGATGTTTACTTAATGCTTTAAGTTGTGACTCGTGGGTCTGCTCGACAGGTTGGGGTCCCAAGAGATGAAAAGGGGGTCCTTGGGGAAGACGAAGTGGGGTCTCACAGGCGAGGTTTTGGGGTGATGGTCCGCGGAGTCCAGACTCTGGGGTAGGTAAAACAGTTCTGCCGGAGCAAGACGCAGAAACACTGTTTATTCCAGAAAATGCAAAAGCTTATATACAGTCCTCGGACCAATCACGGCCCAAAGTTACAAACAAAGGGGCACCACTCTCAGGCAGTGCCTTTCATCAGCATAGAATGGGGAAAGAGGGAGGGGAAGGGTGGGGTGCGTGGTGCCAGGAGCACATGTCACCGGGGATTTGAGGGATTTGATGTAGTCAGGAGGCCAGGGAAGCCTCCATTGGGTTGAAACCTCAAGGATGAGTAGGTGCTAAGGCAGAGAATGGAGGCAAAGCCCAGGCAGAAGGAAGAGCAAGAGTAAAGTGGTCCAGAGGGGTGAGAAGAGGTCCTGCCGCAAAGCTGGTGTGGTGACAGTTAGAGTGGGTCCAGGAGGCTGGCCTTTACCATCAGCACCTCAAATGGCCTGGAAAAGGAAGGCATTTATTTATTTTTTTGTGGTGCTGGGGATTGAACCCAGGGCCTTGTGCATGCGAGGTAAGCACTCTACCAACTGAGCTATAGCCCCAGCCCAAGAGAATGGACTTTCCATTTGAAGTCCCTACTGTGGTCCAGGTCAGGGTGATGGCAGTTGAATCAGGCTGGTGGTATCGATGGGCGGGGTGGGGTGTTCAGGCTGTGGGTTGAGAGCACCAAGTAATGGGCCCGACTCAGACATCGCACTGTCATGGTGAGGTGGTGGGAGTGGTCGCAGTGATTCACTGAAAGGACCTCCCTCCCTGTCTATCTCTGGGAGGAAATGCTCCTCTGTTGGTCCTGTGAGTCACCGGTCCCTCCACGTAGTGCAATCTGAGCACCAGCCAGGATGCTGCCCTACCCTCTGCATGTGTCTCCATTTCCGCTTTCCTTGTCTCTTCCTCCCCAGGATTTCTGCTATGACACCCTGGCCCCTGGCTGCTCTGTCTGTTCTCTGGGTAGTGGAGTCAATTTGCTTATGAGAACCGAAGGGTTAGTTGTGAGGCCAGCAATGGGGGCTTTCCCACAGACGGTACCTGGACTTGGAGATATGGTGGCATTAGTCCCTCCTCTGCAGAGTGTGGCCCAGTTAAGGGCTGAGGACAGCAGTGTCACACGAAGCCCCCAGAATCCAGGAACTTTAAATTCTGAGAGGGGCAGGTCTTGGGGATCTTTCTGGCTTGGGGGCTTCCAATACCCTCTATCCCACCGATCTTGTATTATCTCCTGCACTGAGACCTTTGCCCCAAGAAGCTAGAACTGTGGGATTTAAAGGGAGTGCTCAGTCACAGTCTGATCTTCTACTGGGACAAGATCCCCAGAAGATTGATTATAGAATACAAATCCTTGCTATTGGGAAGGGTATTAGGGCTGATGAGGGGGACATGGAGTCTCCTCACCTGGGCAGGCCAGTGGCTCTCTCCTGAGGGCCTGCATGTTCCTTTCTACCCTGAGGTCTTCTTTACCCTCTGACTTTCCACCTACTTCCCTGGCTGTCCTGGGGAAAATTCTTTCCTCTCTTCTAAGGAAGGCCTGAGACAGTAATGGAAACACCTCTCCTTCTCTCCCCACAGTAGTTGGGTCATCTTATCACCACCCCCAAAATATGATGGTGGTAAGGGAAAACTCTGGAACCCATGGGGGACACTTAGGATGAGGACCTCTGGGAGTTCCTCCTTAGGTTTAGTTTCCTTTACAAGACAACTTTCCATGCAGGGCTGTGGCCGGGAGACATTCTCTTCTCCAGTTCTTTTGTCTTTCTGAGAGCAGAGTCTGGATCAAACTGGGTGCATTTCCAGAATGTTGTCTCAACAGGTAGACATGCAAGGAGAAAGGCTTATTTTCTTCTGTGCTCAGGTTAAAAGAGACTGGCATCCAGATGGGCTCAGAAGTCTTCCCACCCTAAGAACCACCCTCCCTGCCCTCCCTGCCCTAATTCTGGGCTGGGACCTTAGGATGGACCTGAGGCACCTGGCTCTAGCATGGGGGGGTCACTGCTCCTGGGCAGCACTGCCCCCTGCTGGCTATCTTGACAGGGAGTTAGAAGTTTCGTTTTGTCCTTTGCTGGTTAGCCTAGTACCCCCAGTAGGCCTTTTGGGGCTGGTTCCTTGGTTCTTCCCATCTGGGACAGGTCCTGGCTTGGCTCTCTGGCAGGCTGAGTGGCTTAGGCAAACTTCTGTCTGGGCCTCAATTTCCCTGTTCTGCACAACTTGCAAGGTAACTTGGATGTCAGATCTGGAGGCCACTCTTCGCCTGTCTCCCTGTCCCCATTCCATTCTCCCTGCCCTCAGTGTCCCTCCCCGCCTCTGTCTCTCCTTGGTGTTTGACAGACCCCGGCTCTGGGACCCCCTGCTTGCCCTTTATCTCTCTGGGCCGCCTCTCCTGCTTCCCTAGAACCAGCTGCCTCAGAGAGATCCCAGCATTCCACATGCCCCCATGGGCTCTGGCTGCAGCTGGATGAGCTGGGTTCAGAGCAGCCCTCAATCTTCCTCCCACGCACGCATTAGCCGTTGTGAGTAGGCTGCTAATGGGTGTGTGATGGGCCCATAACATTATTCACTTTGCCCTCTGTAAAATGGGATAATAACTTCCAACTCCCAGAGCTGTTATGGGGATTAAACAAACTAACGATATGTTTGTGAAAGAGCTTTGCAGGTGGTAGATGTGTGTCAGTCGAAGGGCAGCGAGGAACTCCGGGAGGCTGCCTTGGAGGCCAACAGCAGGGGCCTGGACCACTAGGGCCTGGAGCATCATTCCCTAGTACCATGGCCACACTGTCGCCAGGCCCACTCTCCTGGGCTGGAAGTGGGGTGGGAGCCCAGGAGTCCAGTCCTGGTTGCTCATGGGCCTGGAGTCTGGTGAGGGGAAAGATCTCTGCCTGGCCTGGCTCTAGTACTTACTGGTACCATGTAGCTGTGGGCCACACCTCTTAGCACCCCCAGGATGGAATGGCTCGCAGCCTCTGCAGATGTCTCCCGGGTACTTTCTAAGGCACAAAATTGACCAGAGACTTCAAACTTCATCCTGAAGGCTCTCCACTCACCTCAAGAAAAAGTTCACAGGCCTTAGTTGAACATTGTGGCCCTTAGGGACCTGGCCCCTTTCTGTCTTATTTTATCCTCTTCCTCCCATCCCCTACTGGCTGCTCTGAACCCCTCCTAACTGTTCACAGCAGCCACAGGAAACAGATACTAGTGAGACAACAAAGATGAGTGGGGTTAGGTAGCCTGCCGAAGGCCACAGAGCTTGTGGGTAGAGGAGCAGGGAGTGGAATCCAATGAAGCCACATGCTCTGCTGCCTCTTGGGGGCATGTGAGAGGAGTCAGACTCAGGCAGGGAGAACAGGTAGGGGGCTTTGCAATAGTCTAGGTGGCAGAGGATGTTGACCTAAGGAAGAGGCTGAGGATCTGGGAGCAGAGGGATGGGACACTTGGGAGAAGGAGCAGGAGGGACAGGGTTTGAGGCTTTAAGGACTGGATGAAGGGGCCTCGGGTTGGGGCAGGGGCAGGGGCAGTGGAAGCCAGTGTGTTGGATTGGGCCATGATGTGGGCCCCAGGGCTGCCCAGGAAGGCTGGACCATGGCAAGAGGGTCAGGGGTTCAGGAACAGAGCTATTAGGGAGCCATAAGCTTGGTGACTTAGGAGGGAATATGGGCTCCAGGTTATCTGCTAAAGAAGACCAGTGGGTGGGCAGGGCCTATTGGCTCATGGGGGACAGTGTGAAGGGTGGCCTCAGAGGGTTGAGGTGGGGCTGGTAGGTAGGAATTGCATAGTCTTGATGTGAAGCCCCCCACATAACAGAGGCTTCCTCTCAGGTTATGAAGCTCCCAGTCATAGGTGGTATGAGAGGCAGGACTGGTGCCCTCTCTGCAGGGTGAGGGATCTTTGTGGCAGCTGGTAATAGGAAGGAGGCCAGAGAACCTGCATGTAGTTGGGGACATTGCTTCTTTTTTGGGAGGGCATTGCTTCTTAAACTTTACATAGATACCTTCCTTGGGCACAAGCCCTGACTTGTGCTGTGAAGTCGTGACAGACCCCAGTGCTCTAAGACCCACCGGCTGTGTAGACAGAGGTTTCCTGCACGGCTGGAAGCAGCCCCCTACCCCATCCCAGGTCTTAAGCCCTTCGGTCCATGCCCACCCCAGAGCAGGCCTTCCAGCTAGGGCTTCCTTCCTGGAAGAGAACAGCAGAGGGAGCGTCCAGCAGCACCTGGTTGGTTGCCAGCCCTCCCACTAACATCCGGTTGGCCTGGGGGCTGCAGTCAACTGGCCCTGGGGAAGGGGCTCCTGAGATGTTTCCTGAGACACGTAATTGGAATTGCATGGCTTAGTAATTAGAAGAGGCAGCAAAGTGTTCTAAAAATGACTGTAATTATAGTTACAATCCAACAGCCAATCCAGGAGTTTCGGGGATCACCTGGGGGAGTGGGGGAGGGGGAGAGCTTGCGGCAGGGAGGACTTGCTGTGGGCCGTTTGCCCACCCTGACCTTCACCCACACCCACGAGGCCCTGCCACAGAGCTCTGTGGTCCTAGACTCCTCCAAAGGCCCGAAGACCATCTGTTTCAGGCTCCAATTTGGCAGAGGAGAAAAGCTCAGAGAAGGGAGGGGACTTGGCCCAAGTGACAGAGGCATCAATGGCACAGCCTGGCTTGGACCCAGTCATCCCCTGGGCCAGACAGGGCTACTTGATTTTAGTTTCTGGTCCATGCCAAGTGCCTGCTCCTCTCCTGGTCTCTTCTGGGCGCAGCCTGGAGCACTCCCCTTCCCCCTTTTGGGGTGCTGTCACTCCTCCCTCAGGTCTGAGACACCACCTCCTCCAGAGGACCTTTCTTGAGGCCTGGGTAGGGTCAGCGCTTTCTTAGGTTCTCTGTAGTCTCTGTCTGTCCCTCTGTTCCCCATTGACCATCCAGTCCCGGGTGGGCCCATCGCCTTCAGAAAGCGCCCGCCTCGATCCCCAGCCACACGCCAGCTCATACTGGAATTTTCAGGAATTTTGTGAGTCAGTTATTAAACACAGCCATTGTTAATGATGAAATTACATAAACTTCTAATTAAATATGTTCCATTTCTGTCATCTCTGTTCACAGGTTTTTTGTGTCTACTGTATCTGGTGGTGGAGACACTATAATGATGTGTTTTGTCACGTTACCTTAATGGCTTCACACAGTGGGACTATTTACACCACAGAAATGGGCAAAGCCTACAAATTGGGTTCCCTTGCCCCAGACTAGAGAGCTGCTATTGAACATTTTTCAGCTTACACAGATACGCCTCTACCTCTGGCCCTTCTGGCAAGGTCTCCTTGCCCGCAGGGACTCAGTGAGGGGCTGGAAGGAGAGAGAACGCAGGCATAGGGGTTGCCTTGGTAGGTGGGGTACCTGCTTTCAACATCTACCATCAGGGTTGGCTTGGGCCCCTGCTTCATTCTCCTGCCCTCACCTAAGGCTCTTGTGGGGAGACAGGTAAAACCTATATCAGAGGCCTGCATTTGAGGGTCCTGGGGTTTTGGGGGAGCCATGATCCCAGGCCAGGGCTTACGGGCCCCAGAGATTCAGCCAGGTGTGGGCGGCCTTGGCAAGGATCACAGAGAGCTGAGCCCTGAGGAGGTCCTGTCTCTTCCTCTCCCAAACAGTCTGGGCAGGGTGCCACTTTCCGGCACCCCTCCCACCCGGCCACAGCAGCAGGGGCATGGGGCTGTGGTCTGTGGGGCTGGGCCAGCTGCTGGGGCATCTGGTGAAGGTTATCTTAGAGTGCATGGGTCAGGCTCCCCCAAGAACGAATTATCTGGCACAAAATTCAGTTGCGCTGAGGTTGAGAAGTCTTGCCCTGGAAAGATGCACATGCAAATTTCAGAGTGCCCTTCTGTCCCAAGAACCCCTAGTCTTGCCAGCCTATTAGCGGGCAGAAGAGGAACTAACTGAGGGCAACATGAGTAAACCATTTTTACAAGGTCACCCAGCAAGTCCCCTTTGCAACCCGTGCAGTGAGCATGTTGCCTGCACACAGCAGCAGCTCAGTAAATGCTTGTTACATTGGGGAAACAAAAGACCAAAACCAAGAAAGGGTGGAGCTCAGGCCTGAAATTCCTCCCAAGGTTGCCCTGGACAAGTCTCATCAGCATCCTGTTCCTCACTGCACCCCAGCCTCGTGGCAGCAGTCACTGCTGCTGACTGTCCCCTTCTTGACTACCACAAGGAGGCCTGAGCTAGGATGATGTTGGGGGACAAGGTAGAAGCAGGATGGAAGCCAATTTCACACACTTAGAGAGGCTGCAGTGGTTGGAAGGGCACTCAATGGTGCAGGGTATGGGAGGGCGGCTGCAGGGGGTGATGGAGTGTGCTGGACCAGGTCCCTGGGAAGTTCATGGGGTCTATGTGGGGGGGACCTCAGGTTTTGTGACCTTACCTGCTTGGTTGGCTAGAAGCCTTTGTCTGGTACCTACTTATGGAATTGACCTTAAAGAACCCTTTGGAGCTCTACCTGTGGAGACCTCAGCTGCCTTCTCTGTCTCCATCTGCCCCTCCTTCCTCACAGGGAGAACTACATAGGGTTAGGAATGCAGAATTTATAGCTCTACTCCAGGGTTCATATCCTTGACTTACTCCTTACTGTCTGTGTGGCCTTAGGCAAGTTATTCAACCTCTCTGAGCCTATATGTCCTTATCTGTAGAATGGGGCTAATACAACTACACCCACCTATAGGGTTGATGGGAGAATCAAAAAAGTAATTTTTTAAAATAAATTGCTTAGAAGGATGGCTGGCCTAGAATAACCACTCAATACATATGAATTTTTGGCCATTTTTAAAATTAAGCTCCTTACATCCTCTGCGGACGTTGGGAACAGAGAACTCATCCTCTCCCATTTTTCTACTGCCCTCTAGTGGACCTCATCAGTACTGTCCTGAAAGGACATGGACCTGGTTGGTGCAGAGGTAATTTCCGTTTTTAGATCCCTGCCACCCCATTATTAGGGATGGAATTCAGGGGTGCACTACCACTGAGCTATAACCCCAGCCCTTTTTATTTTAATATAGAGTCTTGCTAATTTGCTGAGATTGGCCTTGAACTTGCCATCTTTCTGATTCAGCCCCCCAAGTTGCTGGGATTACTGGCCTATGCCACTGTGCCTGGCTCTTCTTTCAGATTTCAAAAGTTTGCCACTTAAGGAAAGCTTGTGGTTGATTCTTGTACAGACACAAACAGTTATCTTCCTCTTTCGCCTGAACAGAACTCACCTGTGGCTAGGCATTTGTTTATTAATTTGAAGCAACACCTGCTATTGTGAAATGGGGCCAAGGGACCAATTCTTTCTTTTTCTCTTCCTCCTTCCTCTTCCACCCCCCACCCTGTACTGGGGATTGAACTCAGGGCCTCACACATGCTAGGCAAGTGTTCTACTGAGATACATCCCCTTTTTATTTTATTTTGAGATAGGGTCTCATTAAATGGCCCAGGCTGGCCTTGAACTTATGATCCCATTGTTTCAGTCTCCTGAGTCATTGGGATTACAGATGTGCACCACCGTGCCCAGCAAACTTTCTTCTTGACATTGACAATTAACTTTTACAGATGTGATGACCTGTAACCTCAACCAATTTCTGCAAACATCCTTACCCCACAGCTTAAGATGCACCTGAGTTTGGGGATAACCTGTCAATTTCTTCACGCTCTCTCTGTCTTATATTTTTTTGTGAAAACTGGGTAACAATAATGCCGAGACTTTGCCATTGAGCTCATAGATGCCTTAGTTCTTTTAACAGCATACTCGAGAGAGGTTATAGAAAAGAGCTGTATTTCTTACAGTTCTAGAGGCTGGAAAATCCAAGGTTGAAGGCCCTGCATCTGGTGAGGGTTTTCTAGCTTCATCATCAAATGTGGAAAATAAAAGGGCAAGAAAACTGGTGTGAAGAGAAAGAGGGGCCAAACTTACTTTTATAACAAATCTACTCTTTCCATAATGAACATATTCCCATGATAGTGACATTGGTTCATCGTGAGGGCAGAGTGCTCCTGAACTAATCACCTCTTAAAGGTTCCAATTCCCAATGGTGTTGCATTGGGGATTAAGTTTCCAACACTTGAACTCTGGGGACAACTCAAACCATAGCCCAGCTCTATCTCTGGCGTCTAGCACAGGGCTTGCCTATAATAGGTGCTCAGGACATGTCTATGGAATGAAATAATTCACTCCTTGCAACCAGGTGGGGCCATATTGCCCCCTGCTCATCACCCCATCCCCCACCTTAGAGGTGAAAGGATAATCCCAGAGAGTGGGAAACTGCTGGGGGCTGGGTATGCAAAGCTTTGTGACCTGGACCCTAAAGAGAGACTATTTAAGGTAAAGAAGGAGGTGGAGGATGAGATGGAAAGATTGGAAGAGGACTGGCCATCTGCCTGGTTCTGCTGTGGGAGGTCGGTAAGAGCTAAGGAAGGAGCAGGCCAGAGTCCTGGATTCATGTCCTGTGGTCTCTGACTGGGGAAACGTGAGTTCTGGGAGGGATAAGGCTGTGCAGAAGGGTGCACACCTTGTTACCGGAAGGAAACTGGAGCTTGGTTCCTTGCAGCACACCTGGGGGCATATGCCCATGTGCCTAGGGACAACACCGCCAATGCCCATCCTAGATGCTAAATAAGCTGTGCAGCTTAGGCCCCAGCCCCAGGAGGAGTCACAACACCTGTGCCAGGTCTCTGCACCGTCCTCACGCTTTCGCTCTCCAGACCCTCTAGCCTTTCAGCCCCGTCCTTGTCCCGCCTCTTCCCCTTCAGCCAACCGGAGCACCCCAGCAACCCCCTCGTCCAATACGGGAGACTCCGGGCTTGAGCCCCGCCCACTCCACCTGCAGCCGCGGCCTATGAGCTCATTCTGATGCTTTGGTGTTCGGTTTGCTGTTAGGTGAAACCCGCATCTCCACCGCGCTTCATCCCGGCACACCCCGGACGGTGCTGGAGAGGACGGCAGCTCAGGCATCTGTGCTAGTGTACTGTTCTGGGCCGAGAGAGTACCGGTCCCTGCTCCCGGGATCGCCCTTCCCGGAGGTGGCATCATCCTCATGAGCGCCCTCCCCAAGGGCAGGGAATGGAGCCGTGAACGCGGACGTCGGTTCGGCCTCAGCTTTGTCTTAACTCCTTTGACCTCTCAGAGCCTCAGGCTCCATCTGGTAAATGGGGACCTGGCGACTGCCGGGGTCCACTCTGGGACCATTTATTAGGTTTTGATGCGAATTCGGACAAAGCAGACTATGTAGGCCAAGTAAGCCCATCCTGGGCTAGGGCCAGCGGTCCCATGCATCTCCTTCCTTGGTAGGTCCCCAACTCAGCCTCGGTTCCTCAGTTCTTGGCCTCCGGAACCCACCTTCTTTCCAGATCGCGCGGCAGAACGTCCTAGCCCAACGCGATTGCGGTGGACTTTGGCTCCACCTAGTGGCACATTGTTTAATTTCAGAGGGGCTGGACAAGGCCCGGGGTGGGAGTTGAGGAGGCCACTGATGGGCAGTCGGAGACTTGAATAAGTCAGAGACAGAAGCAAGGCAAAGTGGCATCTCTCTGCCTCAGTCCCTGCCACAGATATGGTCGGTGATTGCCGCAGCTCAGCCTTCCCTCTGGTTCCTAGGGGGCGCTGAAGTACCTGTGCACTTGTCTGTTTCTCAGTGTTGGACTCTGTGCCCTCCTGTGGGATGCTGCTCTTGTGCCAGGCATAAGCCCCTCAAGTCCTGCTTGTGCTGATGCCCACCTGCCTGAATGCAGAGGTTGCAGTCTCAAAATAAGTGTGGCAATGTTCTGTGGCTACCAATGAAGACCTGGGCAGGTGGCTCCTTCCCTTCTACCCTGGACCCACCCTCCTCCCAGAGGAAAGACATGTCCATGCCAGTCCCCCAGAATAGCTTGCTTCAGGCCTCTGTGCCTTCAACAGCTCCAGCCACCGGTTGCAGTAAGTCCCTTCCTACACGATGCCACACAATTGGCTTCTGTGTCCTTACTTTGACTTGCCTTGTCCTCTTTTGCATCTAGAGCTAAACTTTGCCTCCACAGTCCAGCCAATAGGAGTGCTTCTCCACTCTGTACATGTGTATAAGGGATGTGGAGTGTGGGAGGACAGGAAGACCTATTAGCCCAGGTTGCTAATGTGCTCAGCCCACTGAGAGCCCACTGCCTGGAGACTCCCCGGGGCCCCTGTGAACATCACAGCTGAAAAAAATTATTGGCTCTAAAATAAGAACACTGCCAAATGGAAATCAATACATTCTTAATCAAATGTCCAACTGTAACATTATATCAACTTCATTAATTGTTAAATTTCATATTTATAAAACTTTTATTACATTTGAAAGAATGTGTGGGCTAAGTTTTTCTCTCTTTTTTTGAGAATTCCCCAATGCAATTAAAAGCAGTTACTCCTAGCCAAAAAATGTCAAGAGAAAACCATTCCTTTTAAATCCTTTCAAAAACTTTAGAGCAAAATTTAAATATTTGCACTGATGTGGAAGGAAGCTGTCAAAAAGAAAAATGCCAGGGCTTACAGAGGTCCTAAACTGCCCTTTGTTTCCTAGATTGGGGCTGCTGGGATAGGGGTGGGGCACAGGAAGGGCTCAGGAGACAAGGTGGGGACGGTAGTAATGAAGGGGAGAAGGAGATGTACCCGGCTACTCAGTATTTATTTTTTGGTACTGGGGATTGAATTCAGGAGTACTTCACCACTGAGTTACATTTTCAGCCCTTTTTACTTTTTAGTTTGAGACAGGTTCTTGTTAAGTTGCTGAGGCTGGTCTTAAACTTGTGATCCTCCTGCCTCAGCCTCCCAAGTCACTGGGATTACAAGCGTGCACCACCGTGCCCAGCTCAGTCATATGTCTCCTCCACCCCCTCTTTCTTTTGGTATCAGGGACACTTAACTACTGAATCACATTCCCAGCCCTCTTATTTTCAGACAAGAAAACCTGTTATTTTAAGTCACAACTATCTATGTTTCATTAAAATCACATAAAATCTAAGTACAAAGCACCATTAATTATTGTTCTAGAAAAACTGCATGAAAACATTAAATATGCACATTAAAAACACCATGTATGCACAAGTTTTTAAAGCAAATGTATGTAATGCTGAATTAATTTTACACACAGCTTCCAATATTAAATTGATATTTATTTTACTTGAGGATGACGGAAATTTCCAAAAAGTACTATGAGAAGGTAAAATGTCCAAACTTACATGTTTTGTATGCCAACTAGTAGAGTCCTAAAAAATTAGCATTTACAAAATACTTGGTAAAAATACCTTTTAGGGGCTGGGATTATGGCTCAGTGGTAGAGCGCTTGCCTCGCATGCGTGGGGCACTGGGTTCGATCCTCAGCACCACATAAAAATAAATAAATATATTTGTGTCCATCTACAACTAAAAAAAATATTAAAAAAAAAACCCTTTAAAAGTTGTCTCAAACTGGGCGCGGTGGTGCACGCCTGTAATCCCAGCACTTTGGGAGGCTGAGACAGGAGAATCGCGAGTTCAAAGCCAGCCTCAGCAAGGGCGAGGCGCTAAGCAACTCAGTGAGACCCTGTCTCTACATAAAACACAAAATAGGGCTGGGGATGTGGCTCAGTGGTCGAGTGCCCCTGAGTTCAATCCCTAGTACCAAAAAAAAAAAGTTGTCTCAAGAGGTACATAAAATCAATCCCAATTTTCACAATTCATTCTTATTATCTGCAGATTCAGTTTTTCTGTGCCTCTTCACCTTTAGTTTTACCATTTTCAGATGGTGCAGTACCTTCCTTTCCTGTATTTCTGCTAATTTTTGTTCCAGGTTCTTTCTTATCAGATCCTTTCCTTGGTTTAGGTTCAGGTTTTGATGGAGCAGGTTTTGTTCCCAATCTGGCAGACCATCTCGTGGTCTCCTGTTTGATTACTTTGGATCCATCTTTGCCCTCTGTATTTTCTGGGGACTTTCTCTTTGGCATAATGACTATGTTGGTGCAGCAAAAAGTAAAGCAGCAGGCTGGAACTGCTGGCACCTCGGTTAAATGCTGCCTCTGCCGCTGCAGCTGTTCATGCACAGGGCACAGCACAGCCCGGCCTCTCTGACCTGCGCCTCAGTGGCTCCCTCCTGAGGCCCTCCACTCTCTTCCTTCCCCAGCCTTTTTGAATATTATATTTAGAGACAGCGTGTCTCTAAATTGCATAGGGCCTTGCTAAATTGCTGAGGCTGGCTTTGAACTCCCAATCCTCCTGTTTCAGTCTCCCAAACTGCTGGGATTACCATGCCCCGCCAGCTCAGTTATCTCTCTTAAATTGGGGTATAGGAGTTCCTCTGGACTTAGCAATCTTGGTTCATAACTGAAAAAGAGGTGCTACACAGAGTAGCTGAGTGAAGATCCCTATGGCGTGGGATCATCCCGTAGGAAGTCCATGTGGGTATGTTCTCATAGAGGAGCCACAGTGGGTGGGGCCCTGGCCAATCCTCAGAAATGCCCTTTGCAGGGGGCCCCAGCTGAGAATGCTGCTTTGCTGAGGGCTCTGGGACCTTGGCTTTGTGAAAATAGAGGGAAAAATCATGACAAAAATTACACTGAAAGAACTTTTCAAAATGGAGTAGGGAGGTGATTGGAAGTAGGATTTATGCCAGACTCCAGCTGCAGCTGAGGAATGTGAACTTTGGTTGCCTTCTGACTGCAGAACAGATGAGCACATTGGGCCCTGGGACTCAAGATGCACATCAGAGGTTATCATAGCTAGGACTGTGGCTCAGTGGTACAGCGCTTGCCTGGCATGTGTGAGGCACTGGGTTTGATCCTCAGCACCACATGAAAATAAATAAAGATATTTGTGTCCATCTATAACTAAAAAAAAATTAAAAAATAAATAAAATGAAGATATTGTGTCCATCTATAAGCAAACAAATATTTTTTTAAAAAAGAGGTTATCAAGACTATTGTTCTGTGGACATTTTTACTAATTGTACACATTCTGTTCTTTATTTTCTAGTAGTCCCATCGGCCCTGTCCCGTAGCACTTGTTTTCAACTCCAACAGAAGTTGCCTCACAAAATAATTTTTACTCATTTGTCATAAATTGACACAGTTTGTCCATATAAGCTCCCACCTTCTCTGCCTTTTTTGGAACACTGATTTACAATGAATCTGTGTTGCCTGAATTGCAATTCCTAAGACCCCAAGAAAGTTCTTTTGCTTTTGCTGTTTCTTTTGTGGTACTGGGAATTTAATCCAGGGTGCTTTACTACTGAGCTACATCTCCAGCGCTTTCTATTTTTATTTTTGTTTTGAGGCAGGATCTTACTAAGTTGCTTAGAATCTTGCTAAATTGCTGAGGCTAACCTTGAACTTTCAATCCTCTTGTCTCAGCCTTTGAAGTTGCTGGGATTACAGGCTACTTTTGCAGTTTCTGAGTTGGAATGAATTGACAGCTTCCAACAACTGTCCTCTCCCTTCCCCAACCCCAATTTACTCCTGTCTCCAATGTTCTGTCAAATGTATCCTGTCTTTTCTTTCATTAGGTTGGTTTAGTTTACAGTGATACTAAAGTCTAGGTTTCTTTATATCTTTCCCTGAACCAGCTCTTTGTAGTTGAAAAATGACTACTAAAATCTCTGGGGGTTTCCCAGGTGCGGTAGCACACACTGTAATCTCAGATACTCAGGAGGCTGAAGCAGGAGGATCACATGTTTGAGGCCAGCCTAGGCAACTTAGCAAGACCCTGTCTCAAAAACAAACAAACAAACAAACACAAACAAACAAAGGCTTGAGATGTAGCAAAATGGATTTAATCCCAAATACTACTATAAAACAAAACAACAAAAATGCCTGAGGATACAGGCATCCTTAAATATGCTTTAAATATGCTTTGACACTTTCTTTCAAAGATAGAGCCCTAGTCCTCTCTGCTTATATGGAGGCTAGACTTAGCAGCTCTAACAAGCAGAAAAAAGTAGACATGATGTCGTGTTACCTCAGAGACCAGATCATACAAGAGTGCTGCTTTCTGCTTATTCTCTGACCTCTTGTTCTGGGGAAGGCAGCTGCCATGTTGGAAAGACATATAAGCAACCCTTGAAGAAGCCCAGGAAGTGAAAATGGAGGCTTCCAAGAGTCAGAGGAAACAAGACCTCCTGCCAGCAGCCATTGAAAAGTCTTGAAGTTGAGCTAATATTGGAAGCTGATCCTCTAGCCCCTGTCAGGTTTCTAGTTACAGAAGCTCCTCATGAGAAACTATGAGCTGAGCCATCCCGCAAGTTGCTCCTAGGTGGCCAGTCCACAGAAGCCATGAGGTAATGAGCATTGGTTGCTGGAAGCCACTAAGTTTTGGGGTAATTTGTTAAGCAGCAATAAATCACTAATACATTTAGCCTTGTCTAGCTGAAGTGAGGAGGCATGTTGTCTGGAAGCCTCCAGCAAACCCTTCCTCACATCTCATTAAATCCAGGCCTCTCCTGTGACGTTGTAGCAAGGACTTAGACTCTTCACTCACCTGCAAATGTCCAATGGGTGGCTAAAAGCAGGATTAAAGGCTTGGCCTCTGCTGCATTTTGTATCCAGCTTCTTTGCTCTGAGTCACCTTGGCTTCCAAAAACAAGGTCTGATCTGATAAGCATCTTGTGTTGAGCTAGAGCTATAACCTAAGCAATAGGAACTTTCTTATCTGGGACAAGACCCTACCTGACCAATGCTGAGGTAATGATGGACAAACTGCACTCGATCAATATCACTTGCTTTGGCAGCTGTGAAAGCCTCCAGCTCTGCAATCCCCCAACACTTGCTTTCATTCCTCTTTCTAAAAAATGTCAAAGTCACCGTCAACCCCTTGAAGATAGGGCCAAGGAAGTGGGTCACTTTGTCTTTCCTGTGATCTCCAGTTATGAAAGTTTCTTTTATGATTTTCACCAAGACCTTTTCTGTTTAGATTTTGGGGCAAGTGGCTGGACCTGATTTGTTGGGTCCCTAGAATGTGACTGAGGGCAGGACAAAGTAACGGCACATGGGTGGAGAGAGAGGCATGCAAGTCTGAGCCCAAGTTGGGGCAACTGCTAAGGAGAGGACCACAAAGTCTTCCATGGGGAATGGGTGGAGTTTACCTTCCTTTTGAGATTCTATGAGGAAAACATGACTTTCTTTGTGGCAGCTCATTACCTCCAGTGCCCTCACCACAAGGTCTGCAGGTTTGAGGCCATCAGTGATGTAAAACAGATTCTTTCCATGTTGTCTTTATCAGCAAGTACATGTCTGATGCAGCAGCCTCCACTCCTTTGGATGAATGACAGATGCTCTTGATAAGTGTTCATTATTTTTCTGCTAAAAAAACTGCTGCTCTAAATTTGTTGAAGGTGGTTCAGTGCTATTGGAATCTGGGTCAAGAGGCTGTGTCAAGGATGACTTTTGCTGTCAGGGGGTGATTCATCAGCTGACAAACACAAGTCAAGGGGCCAAGGGGACACAGATGTGTGTTGTGAGTGTGTGTTTGGTAACAGCTCTGTTGAGATAGAGATACCATTAAATTTGTGCATTTAAGCCGGGTGCGGCGGCATAAGCCTGTAATCCCAGCACTTTGGGAGGCTGAGACAGGAGAACTGAGAGTTCAAAGCCAGCCTCAGCAACGGCGAGGCGCTAAGCAACACATTGAGACCCTGTCTCTACATAAAACACAAAATAGGGCTGGAGATGTGGCTCAGTGGTCGAGTACCCCTGAGTTCAATCCCCGATACCAAAAAAAAAAGAAAAAAATTTGCCCATTTAAAGTGTACAATTCAATGGATTTTGTATATTCACAGATTTTTACAACCATCACCACAATGGATTTTAAAACATTTTCATCTTCATTACCATAAGAATCTCCATACTGGCTGGGCATGGCGGCGCATTCCTATAATCTTAGCAGCTCAGGAGGCTGAGGCAGGAGGACTGAGAGTTCAAAGCCAGCCTCAGCAACTTAATGAGGCCCTAAGTAATTCAGCGAGACCCTGTCTCAATATATATATATATGATCTAAATATGGCTGGGGATGTGGGAAAGCACCCCTGGGTTCAATCCTTGTACAAAAAAAAAAATCCCCATACCCTTTATGTATCATCCCAAATCTCCCAGGCTCCCATTCCTAAGCAATTACCAATCTACTTTCCATCTCTTATGTGTATTTTAAATTTAACCTCTACTTATCAGCAGATAAGATTTGGAAAAACAAGAGAGAGAAGTCATTCTTCTCTCTTGAATGAAGAGAAGTTCTTCAATGTAAAACATGAGGTGTAATTCAATTATCATGATTTATTCTACATGGAATGTGTGTGTGTGTGTGTGTTTTGAGTACATACTTGTATCAAGAGACCTTTAGAGCTAGAAGCTGTGGAGCATGCCTGTAATCCCAGCAGTTTGGGAGGCTGAGGCAGGAGGGTGGCATATTAAAAGCCAGCATCAGCAATTTAGCGAGGCCCTAAGCAATTTAGTAACACCCTGTCTCAAAAAAAAAAAAAAAAAAAAAAAAAGGCCTGGGGATGTGGCTCAGTGGTTAAGATTAAACCCCTGGGTTTAATTCCTGGTACTAAAGAGAGAGAGAGAGAGAGAGAGAGAGAGAGAGAGAGCGCGCTTTAGCTTTGTTGAGATGATTGGCAACTCTCTTGGTGATTAGTCCTTGTTTGGGGAGTGGCTGGTACAGGGTGTGTGTATAGGGGCTGACCTGGGCTGGGAGGATGGATATAGGGGCTTGGTATGACAGAAGGAACTGAGAAGTGTGACAGAGATCCAGTGTGTGGACAGGGAAGTTGACATGCTGGGTTTGCTGGTGGCCACATTTGTCAAGGTCTTGGAGTAAGTCCAAAGCCACCTGGCCGCAGACCTCAGATCAATGAACCAGACCTCGTTATGAGCCAACCATTTGAGTCACTGCTCAGATCAGGGTCGGCTGGCTAGGGATGATGGGGAGTCAGGCTCCAAGGTGAAATTCCTTTGTTTCAAGGCCTGGGAAATGAAGATTTTTCTCATTACCTCTGGCCTTACCTTTACTATCACTGAGGAACTTACTGTCTTGCAATGTGTGGTGACCTTTTTTCCATATTTTTTTGGGTTGTTTCAATGTACTGGACATTGAACTCATGGGCACTTGACCAATGAGCCATTCCTTCAGCCCTATTTTGTAATTTATTTAGAGACAGGGTCTCACTGAGTTGCTTAACACCTCACTTTTGCTGAGGCTAGCTTTGAACTCGTGATCCTCCTGCCTCAGTATCCCAAATCCTGGGATTGCAGGTGTGCGCCACCATGCCTGGCCCAACCTACAATTCTATATCTAGCAAAACTCTCAATTAAGTGTGAGGGCAGACTAAAAAATTGTAAGGTAAGCAAATTCTCAAAAATGTGCGTTTCCTACACTGACTGTTTTTAAGGAAGGGACTGAAAGATGGATGTACCCAACCAGACAGGAGAGACATGGGTCAAGAAACAGGAGTGAAACAAAAGAAGTCTCTAAGAAGGACACATTTACCCATCCATCCTTATTGCCCATTTACCAGGGGTGTTAACATCTATTCAGTGGTTTTCTGGTCTCTACTTTTACCTTTGCATAGATACACGTGTACAGAGCACATTCTCTTGGCATCCTATTCCAACAGTGACATTCAAAAGGGAAAGTGACCTGGTTGAAGCCAGGCATTGTCCCATTCAACTTGTGCTAAAGTGGTCAAAGTTTATATGAAATGGCTCACCATCCAGCTAGCCTGAGTAAATAGGAAATAGGAGTTTGAAATACTGTACAAATATTTGTGTTCTTTTTTTCCCCCTATAATGTAATGTTTCCAAAGCAAATTTAATTTGAAAGCCTGTAAAAATAAGGAATTAATAAATAGAAAGAAGTGGGCTGGGGCTGTAGTTCAGCGGTAGAGCGCTTGCCTCGCATGCGTGAGGCCCTGGGTTTGATCCTCAGCACCACATACAAAGCAATAAAATAAAGACATTGTGTCCATCTACAACTAAAAAAAATTAAAAAAAAATAAATAGAAAGAAGATATTGGAATAGAGGAAGAGGATTGGGGGAGGGAGGAGGAGAGATTAAGTACTGGGGATTCAAATGGAGCAAACTATGTTGTATTCATTTGAGTATGTCAAAATGAACCCCACCATAATGTAAAACTATAATACATACTAATAAAAAGTTTTTTAAAAAAGAAGCTTCTAAGATGCTAATGAAATAGTGGGGTTGGGGGGTGGGTTGGGAGGGGGTTCCTGGCTGACAGCAGTGCCCAGCATAGAGGTAAGCAATGTGGATTGGGAAAGCCAATGGCCAGAAGAGGCTTCCAAGGAGAAATAGAGATGAATAGGCACTTGTAGTGGTTGATTCTATGGAGAAGAGATTTCCTTTCCCCTCCAGGAAGTGGCATCAGGATTAGGGAGGATTGCTTTTTTCTCTGTAAGTTCAGTAGAACCACTAGTCAGTTTAATGAAGTGTTTTATGTGTAGTCAGTAGTACTGATAGTATATGTGTCAACTTGCTTAGGCTACAGTCCCCAGATATTTGGTCAAACCTTAATCTAGGTTTTGTTGTAAAGTCCATAATCAGCTGACTTGAAGTGAGGGAGATCACCTTGGGCAAGCTGAGTGACCTGGTTCAATCAGTTGAAAGGCAGATGTGAAGCTTCCCTAACGGAGAAGATTCCACCTGTGGATAGCAGAATCAGGTGTGCCTGAGGGTTCTAGCCCATCTTTCCTTTTTTTTTTTTAATGTGCCAAGCTTTAATTCCCAAACCAACTATGCAAGGTAGGTGACATTAACTGTGTTGTATGAGCGAGGAAACTGAGGCCCACCAATATTCGGTGACTTGTCCATGGCTAGGCAGCTGGCAAATGGTGGAACCATCATTAGTTCAGATCTAGTGCTTTTAACTGCATAAAATTAATGCATTATATTACTTGAATCCATTGTGGTATTTATGATTACTTAACCCTATTTAAGAGATGAAGTCAAGGTTGACAGCTAGTGGTGACTGCTCAAACAGACACAACCTGGATTATGCCTAACTTTGATTCCAGAACCTGAGCTGTTTTGTGACATCGCTTGCTACTTTCTGTGTTTTAGTGTGAATTCCATCCACACACTACCTCTCCCCCCATCTTCTGGTACATCTCCATTCTTTGAGCCACTCATCAGAAGCCACCACTGCATCACCATGAAATGAATGCAGTGATTGCTATAAAGAAAAGGCTCCAGTTCTCAAACCGAAGGCAGCCATGCAAAGTCCTCATTTGCCATACTCTCTCACCAGTCATAAAATACTTATGTATTTTAAACTTAGTAGATCTGTATTTCTCTGAAGATTCTAGGGCAGAGTTTTGGTAGAAATTGGGACTGGGAAAGAGGAAAACAAGCTTCTCAAGTTTCTTTGATTGTGTTAGTTTTTCTTTGTAGGTTTTATGCTTAATGAGGAAAACAAGCTTCTCAAGTTTCTTTGATTGTATTAGTTATTCTTTGTAGGTTTTATGCTTATTATTTCTGGAGGTCACAGGTATAACTACCAGTGTCTAGCCTATCCTACCTGACAGGCTGCCCGCCCTTCACATTTCAGATTGGCCTAAATCAGACCCACAATTGCATAATCCAACTCCTTGCCATCACCCTTCCCTCTCCCTCCCTTCCTCCGCCTTCCCTTTCTCTTTTTTTGGGAGGGGGCGGGGAGGGAAGGGTGTACAGAGGATTGAATCCAGGGCCGCTTAACCACTGAGACACACCCCCATCTCTTTTTATTTTTTACTTTTTAAAAATATATTTTAGTTGTAGATGGATACAATACCTTTATTTTATTGATTTATTTTTATGTGGTGCTGAGGATCGAACCCAGTGCCTCACACATGCTAGGCAAGCGCTCTACCACTGAGCTACAACCCCAGCCCCCTTTTTATTTTTATTTTGAGACAGAGTCTCACTAAATTGCTACGGCTGATCATAAACCTTCAATCCTCCTGCCTCAGCCCCCCAAGTTGCTGGGATTATAGGTGTGGGCCACCATGCCTGGCTCAATCAGTCTCTTAATACATATCTCCCACTGGTCTGCTTCCCTGAACTTGGAGTGATATAAGTGCAACTTGAATTTTTAAGTCACCTATATGGATTATTTTGATAAAACTATGCACTGAAGTAAAAAAAGAAAAAAGAAAAAAAAGAAAGAAGTTCAACCTTTTGGCAAAAGAAGAAAGAAAATAAAGAAGAATTAATGAGAAAAAGGACCAGAAGAAACTGCAGCAAAATGCTTTTCACATTTATCTCAGGGTGGTGGGACTTTGGGTATTATGGTAGTAGTCCTCATAAGAAAATTTTTGCCCTCTTTCCATCAAATGCCATCATGCCATGACACTTTCTTTGGTCTCCTTAAAGAGTTAACACCTATGGAACATAAATTAAAAGTAGGATGGGAGCCAGGCATAGTGGTGCATGTCTGTAATCCCAGCACTTAGGGAGGCTAAGATAGGAGAATCACGAGTTCAAAGCCAGCCTCAGCAATGGCAAGGTGCTAAGCAACTCAGTGAGACCCTGTCTCTACATAAAACACAAAATAGGGCTGGGGATGTGGCTCAGTGGTCGAGTACCCCTGAGTTCAATGCCTCGTACCAAAAAAAAAAAAACAAAAGTAGCATGAGTCAAATGACCTGACTTAGATGTTTGAATTTAGGTGCAACCATATGTAAGAGTAGGACTGACTTTTAGTAATATAGTTAGTTGTTTACTATTGTATTGTTCAGAATTCTTAGTTGTTACAACAGAATTCACTGTAGCTAAGATGTAGCAGGAAAGGAGTTTAAGGGAGCCTATGTAGTTCGCCAAATTTCAAATCTCCAGGCTTGCATGCCACACTGGGTCAGGAATATCACTTGAATCACATTCCAGAGCTGCCTTGGTGGCCACCCACTGACCTCCACAGAGCTCAAGTGCTGTAGCTGCAGAGTGGATCCACATGGTGTCTGTCCTGTTCGATTGCTACCTTCTCAACCAACATTTCTCGAAAGGACATCTTTTTTTTTTTTTTTTTTTAATATTTATTTATTTATTTTTTAGTTGTAGGTGGACAGAATATCTTTATTTTATTTTTATGTGGTGCTGAGGATCGAACCCAGTGTTTCACGCGTGCTAGGCGAGCACGCTACCACTGCGCCATAACCCCAGCCCCTCGAAAGGACATCTTATTGGTGGAGCCCAAGTCATTTGCCTGCCTGCCAGTTGCAAAGGATCAACATCAGTAAGTCAGTTTTTGGCTCCTGTTCTGAGCAAAGGTGCAAGGTTATCAGACAGAGAATTGCCATTAAATCTGTGGGAATTTATGCCTAGATAGCTCACCCCAGGATGGCCAGATGTTTTGATAAAAGCCAGGGCCAGGTTAATTGGTCCCATAAATTGAGCGAATCAGAGGGCTGCCACAAGGATGGGCAGGAAAACCCCTAAGGTATTGTTGGGATCCACTGAATGAATTGTTGCCCTCTCCTTGCCTGATGGCAGTGACTCAGAGCTTCTCAGGGCCACTGGCTTCCAGTACCTGCATCCCCTATTCTCTGTTGAATTGAGGTGATTGTCACTCTGCCCACAGTGAAAATCCACTCTCCCTGGAGCCAGGCACATCCTTCTCCTTCCCACAGTAACTAAGGAGAGAGAAGCTGCATCAAAGCTTACTTTGGGTTTAAGATCTACTAATGAGTCAGTGTCTTCTTTGTAAAAATAATCTACTAGGAAAATATGCAAATTTTTGTTCACTTTTTTTTTTGGTACTGGGGATTGAACCCAGGGCCCTCTACCACTGAACTACACCACCAGCCCTTTTTTATTTTGAGACAAGGTCTTGTTAAGTTGCTGAAGCTGGACTTGAACTTGTGATCCTCTTACCCCCAGCCTTCTGATTTGTTGGGATTACAGATGTGTGCCACTGTGCCTGGCTTTGTTCACTGTTTTATCAAGTAACTTACATTCAATAAAATGAAATAATCACAAGTGTGTGGCTTATTGAATTTTGACATATATGAATAGACAGCTGAAAAAAGAACATGCCTGGAATTCCAGAAAGTTCTCTCACATTCTTTCCAAATTATTACCCCACACTCCTAATATCATACATTAATTTTGCTAATCCTTCAACTTTGTCAAAACAGAATCCAATAACATGTACTCTTGTGTCTGGCTTCTTTTGTTCAACATTAAAGACTCAGAAGATCTTAATTTTCTTGTTTGTCTTTTCCTTCAGAGTTCTACATGAATAGATATGACTGTAATTTAAAAAATAATAATAGTGCTGGGTGTAATGGCACACACCTGTAATCCTATCAGCTCAGGAAGCTGAGGCAGGAGAATGGCAAGTTCAAAGCCAGCCTCAACAACTTAGTGAGACCCTGTCTCAAAATAAAAAATGAAAGAGGCTGGGGAGGGGATGTCACTCAGTGTTTAAGCACCCCTGGGTTCAATCCCTGGTAAAATAAATAAATAATATTAATTATAATGATAGCAACATTTGCCAGTCATAACACTTTCAGAGACTATAGGGTATTTTGGGGGGAGATTGGCAAACAGGAAAAAATAGAACTTTAAAAATCAGCTAACCATGGGGCTGGGGCTATAGCTCAGTGGTAGAGCGCTCACCTCGCATGCGTGAGTCACTGGGTTCGATCCTCAGCACCACATAAAAAATAAATCAATAAAATAAAGGTATTAGCATCCATCTACAACTAAAAAAAAATATTAAAAAAAAATCAGCTAACCATACAGTTTATAATCAGACATATAAATAGTGGGCCACAAGGAAGATACATGTGGCCCCCAAACTGGTAAGGTGGCTACAACTGCTTGTTGGGCTCCTCTTGCCCCCAATCCTAGGCTGTGTGCATATCTTAAAGGATGTCTGCTAGCACCTGGACCTACCACGGACTGGCAGGAGACCTCAGCCCTGGGGAAGGTGCAGGCACATATCTTGAGAGCCTGCTAGGGCTGGCGCTGAGAACAGAGACCGAGGGTAGAATAAAGCCAGGCACAGTGGGGTACACCTGTGAACCCAACAACTCAGGAGGCTGGGGTAGGAGGATTACAAATTCAAGTTCAGCAACTTCACTGTCCTGGGCCTCCCAGGCTGCAGGAATTCCAGATTGAGACTTCACGCTGGGAGGGGCTGTTTGTGGGATGGGCTGGCAGCAGCAAGAGGAGGCTCGGGGCTTTATCAGCTGCTCTCTTAGCCTTGAGCTAGTAGTTATAAGCTTGGCCCCAAGGTCTGGCGACAGTTACCTCAGCAATTTCTCTTATAGCGGAGGCAGTTGTGGGGACAGAATGCTGGCCAAGGGACTCCGCCGGTGTTCGGTCTTGGTCAAAGGTTGCCAGGCTTTTCTGAGTGCTGCCAGGGAGGGCCTGGGGCATCCCAGAGTGCCCATTGGAAGGATAGCTGGTGTCTCTACCCACAGTCCTCGCCCCTTCAGTGAGATCCCTTCCCCTGGTAACAACGGCTGGCTAAACCTGTACCATTTCTGGAGGGAGAATGGTACCTACAGAATCCACTATCACCACATCCAGAATTTCCAGAAGTATGGCCCCATTTACAGGTAAGCCTGGCGGAGGACAGAGGCAGAGAGGATAGGGAGGCGAGGGGCCTAGGCAGCTCAGCTGTGCTCCCGTCTCCCTGAATGGTCTGTTTTTAGTTGCAGACTCCTGCCTGCTTTCTGATTTTATTTCTTCCAGGCTAGGCATGGTGGTGGGGAAGGCAAAGGCCTCTCCTTCCCCCTTTAAAACTTTACGGTAGCCGCGGGGTGTTAAGAAAGCAAGGCCTCTAATGCTCCCATAACCATTATCCCCAGGATGCCTTGTGAAGGAAATTTGTTGTCCTCATGGTCAGAGGAGGGCACTGAGGCTCGGGGTGCTGGGTCACTAGGTAGATCTTCATCCTGCTGGGGTGCTAACTGTACCCTTAAGCCCTGTGGCTCTAGAGCAGCTGGTTTTGTCCTTTTCCTTTCAAAGGGAAAGGAAAAGAAAGCTTTGCTTCTGCTTTGGCCCTTTGATGATAGACCCTAGGGCTATGGCTTGTCTCTGGCTTATTGATGGCTAAGGTTAGTGACATTTAAGCTACTCCTAGAGGCAGTTTTTTTGGTGGGGATGGGGTACCGGGGATTGAACTCAGGGGCACTTGACCATGGAGCTATATCCCCAGGCCTATTTTATTTATTTTTTAAGTATTTTTTTTAGTTGTTGATGGACACAGTAACTTTACTTTGTTTATTTTTATGTGGTGCTGAGGATTGAACCCACTGCCTTACATGTGTAGGCAAGTGCTCCACCACTGAGCTACAACCTCAGCCCTTGTATTTTATTTAGACAGGGTCTCACTGAGTTGCTTAGTGCCTCACTTTTGCTGAGGCTGGCTTTGAACTCACAATCCTCCTGCCTCAGCCTCCTGAGCCATCCTGGAGGCTTTTCCTAGAGCAGCTTCAAGGGATGGGAGGTGCTGGATGTGATAGTTGGGAGCTGGAGGGGAGACCTGAAGGATCAGTGCATTTACTTAAGTGACAGGTTCTTTATCAACTCAAATAATTCTTTTTAAAGAAAAAAAATTTTTAGTTGTAGATGGACACAATACCTTTGTTTTATTTTTACTTATTTTTATGTGGTGCTGAGGATCGAACCCAGTGTCTTACACGTGCCAGGCAAGCGCTCCACCACTGAGCCACAGCCCCAACTCCAACTCAAAGAATTCTAACAGGAAAGTCAGGGTGGGGAAGGAGCAGATGTGACATTTTGGAGGGCTTGAGGGGAGGGGTGGCAGTGTGAATTGGGTTTGTTTGTGTTGGGACTTTATTGCTCCCTCCCCTCCCTCTCTCACAATCCTGTCAAAATCCAAATTGCCTTTTTTTTTTCCTTACAGCTGTTTGAAATGTTGAGGTGGAAGAAGGTGGCTCCTTCCTGTGTCTCCTCTCCTCCTTTCTGTCCCAGGCCTGTCCCTGTTACCCAATCTTACCTCATGTACATCTCTAGTTATCCCTGCTTCCTTCTCTCCTATTATTTCCCTACTTCCTCAAATAGGAAGGCCTTATTTAATTTTTTCATTTTTATCAGTACATTATAATTTATACATAATAGTGGAATTTGTTGTTACATATTTGCACAGGCACACAATAAAACCATATAATTTGTTCAGTTTCATTCCTCAGATCTCCTTTTTCCCTCAGAGTATCTATTTCATTAACTCTCTTCTGATTTGCTTTCATCTGAGCCTTGCAACATGTCCTCAAAGTTGGTGCTATTATCCCCATTTTATGATGAGGAAACTGAGGCCCAGGGAGGAGAAAGGTCTTACTAAGGTCCCATAGTTCATCAGGACAAAAAGAGGACTGGAACCCAAATGGTATGACCTCTAGGTCTGTGTGTCAGGATGACGCTACGACTTATAGCCTGGAAGTAATAGACTCCTGCATAAACATGAAGAGTTTGAAATACAGCTTTCATGGTTTTTCCCATTGCTGTGAAGGCTGTTCTCATTCCTTATGGAATAGTTGAGAAATGCAGACAAGCACCAATGAAAAATGGAAATCAGATCCAGTCTTAGCCAGGGGCAGTGGTGCACACCTGTAATCCCAGCACTTAGGGAGGCTGAGACAGGAGAATCGCGAGTTCAAAGCCAGCTCAGCAATGGCGAGGCGCTAGGCAACTCAGTGAGACCCTGTCTCTAAATAAAGCAAAATAAAAAAAGATCCAGTCTTATCCTGGGTAACACTCGAGTACCACAAGTAATGAATATGCTATATATGGTAGTATCCCATGGTGCATCTGGGTTTTTTCCTTTTCTCTCTCTAAATAATTTTAAACGGCAGCACAGTAGTCCATGGTATGGATAAGCCATATTTTTAAGCCAGTGTTTGAAGGCCATCATATAGCCCACTCCCAGCTTTGGCTCTTGGACCCAGCAGGCATGTTTCTGATGTCAGGTCATTGCCTTGGCGGGCTTCCTGGAGTGGGATTGATAACGCTGACCGATCAAGGATTTTGCAATCTGGGGTTGTGATATGGAGCTAATATTTGAGAGGACACTTGGTAGCTAGAAAACACTGAGGGGATTTTCTGGGGGGCCATGAACAATCCAAGGCTGAGACTTGGGATGGTGGGCCCAGGACTTAGTGGTGAACACGGTATTCTCCAAGAGGGGCAGAGGACACAGGAAGAGGAGAGAGGGGGGTGACAGCACATTTGGCTTGCAGCTGCCTGTTTTTGTAATATTTTGCCTTAAACTGTGCCTTCAAGTAGCCTTTCTTAGGCAAAAGGCAGATGCAAGCCGGAAGTGGAAGTGTTTGCTGGTTTGTAGTGTGGCTTTTCCTCCTTTCTTACACAGCAGAACCTTATTGCCTCACAGTTCTGGAGCCTGAGGTTTGAGATCAAGGTGTCCGCAGGGTGGGTTTCCCCTGGGGCCTCTCTCTTTGGCTTTTAGACATCACCTTCTCCCCTTGTCTTCACGTGGTTGTCCCTCTGGGTCTCTGTCCTCCTTTTCCTCTTCTTGTAAGGATGCCAATCACACGGAATGGTTGCATTTTAATAGAGACTGTCTGCGAAGTCCTTTGCGAGCCCCTCTTGTCACCAGGCTCGATGTTTCACAACAGTTTTATATTCATAGAGGTGAAGGGCTCTGTCTGACTCTTGGGACAGACTGACCACTCCTAGAATCTCAATCCTAGAAGGGACTAGCTGGCCTGGAATATGGGTTATGGCCTGCCTGGCAGGTTACAGTGAATCACTCCAGGGCAGGCCCTACAGGCATGACATGAAAGTGTGCTGTGTGTCTGAAAGTCTGACGGCTGAGGGTGTTGCTATAGGAAGGACAAGTGTAGGACCGAAGACTGGCTGGTCCATGGAAGGCTCGAGGGTGGGCTGGGGCTAGTACTGGGGGTGTGTATACGGCAGCAGCAACCATGATCTTGAAGCTATCCCTCATAGAAGGCAGACCAACAGTGTACAGTCACATCCATACACTGCATATTTTGTCGTTCAGCAACTCTGAGACAGAATATATCTGTCTCCACTTTACAGACAAGGAAACTGAGGCTCAAAGAGGTTAAGGAATTTGCCTCAGGCTACACAGCGGGAAAGCTGTGGAACCTTAAGGCAGTAGTGCAGTGAACCCTGACTGCCCAGGGTCTCCGTGGCTCTCCTTGGATTCTGATGCCAGCCCTTTCCCCACCCCTCCAGGGAGAAGCTTGGCAACATGGAGTCAGTTTATATCATGGACCCTGAAGATGCGGCCCTGATCTTTAAGTCCGAGGGTCCCAACCCAGAACGATTCCTCATCCCTCCCTGGGTCGCCTATCACCAGTATTACCAGAGACCCATGGGAGTCCTGCTAAAGTAAGTCCTGAGCCATTCCAGGGTAATGGGGGAGCCCTGAGAAATGTGGATATGCAAATAGTGGCACATACTAGTCAGAATAAATGGACTCCATGTCCCACAATGGTATAGATGCTGTTTAGAAATATAAATCCAGCAGGTGTGGTGGCAAACGCCTGTAATCCCGGCATCTTCGGAGGCTGAGGCATATGGATTGTGCACTCAAAGCCAGCCTCAGCAATTTAGCAAAGCCCTAAGCAACTCAGTGAGACCTTGTCTCTAATTAAAATGCAAAAAGAGCTGGGGATGTGGCTCAGTGGTTAAGCACCCCTGGGTTCAATCCCTGGTACCAAAAAAAATTATATATATATATATATATATATATATAATTTATTATATGTAATATATATATTTATTTATTTTTCAGTGGAAAAAAGCAAGTCCCTGAAAGCATGATAGCTTTTTAAAGAAGTTGAAGTACACATTTTTAAAAAAGTACCTTTTAAGAATAAATGATGATGGGATAAACCATACACAAAAGAGAGTAAGGGATCCAAGTTGGTGGGCCCTGGGTGGGGAGAAAGGGCATGGGAGAACCAGGAGGGCAAAAACAAGCCATGGTCAAGTTCCTAGGGTTTATGTTGGGTGAAGAGTTTATAATAATATTCTTATATCCAACCAACAAAAAATATATCTCCCAAATTATAAAGGGGGCTTCTCATGGACTGATTTTTGAGAGTGTGCCAGGAACTCAGCGGTGTGTTTGTTTTTTGCAGGATCAAACGCAGGGATTTGCACATGCTGGCAAGTGCTCTACCACTGAGTTCCACCCCTAGCTCTTTCTAAAATTTGAGACAGGGTCTCACTAAATTGCCCAGGCTGGCCTCACACTTGAGATCCTCCTGCCCTATCCTCCTGAGTAGCTAGATTATAGGTATTCGCCACTGTGTCCTGCTGAGCTCAGGTTTTTGATTCATTCTGAGTACCTGAGATTCCCCCACCACTTTGTGGGTGCAGAGGAGGACAGCTTGGTCAATTTGTTTGTGCAGGAGTGAGAAAAGGGGGGGGCTTGATGGTGAAGGTGAACATGGGTCAGGAGGAGAAGTGGTGCGGTGGAACTCTCAGGCTTGCAGTCACAGGGACTGGACAGCTTGAAAGTTGCTCAAAGGGTGATGAGAATATGAACTTTTGGCTTGCAGTGGTGGCAGCAGAGGGAGTGGAGGGGGCTTGGAGTTTTGTTCTCTGTCTCTCTTCCTTCCTTTCTCCTCTCCTAGGCCAGGCAGAACGGGGAGGAGGTGACAGGCAGAGGGTGTTGGGTGGAGGTGAGGACACATGTGTGCCACATGCTGAACTCAGGCTCAGCTCCTGGGAGGCCCAGTCACTCTTCTGTGTTTGTCAGGCCTGGGGACTGTGACCATGGGGCTTGGGGGCCTGTGTTTTCTCAGGAAGTCAGAAGACTGGAAGAAAAACCGAGTGGTTCTAAACCAGGAGATGATGGCTCCAGAGGCCCTCAAGAACTTCGTGCCCATGCTGGATGCAGTGTCTCAAGACTTTATTGGAGTCCTGAACAGGCGCGTCAAGCAGCAGAACTCTGGAAATTTCTCGGGAGACATCAGTGATGACCTGTTCCGCTTTGCTTTTGAGTGTAAGAGACCCGCTCCTGGCTGGCAGTGGCTCCTGTGGGTGGGAGAGCTCCTAGTTCCCTCTCTTAACTTGAGATTCAGCGCAGAGCCTGCAGAAGCACTGAGGTTGGCTTCTGGGCTGAGCCACTAAACATGTCCTCCACTGTCAGCTACCCAGTGGGCATTATCTCCTCATCTGGCATTCTCATTGTGGGGGTGAGGGTCCCCAAAGCATAGGTCCTCCTTACCACCCGAGACCCAGAGCTTGGTTTAGCTCTTCATTCTGCAATCCTCCCTCACCTGGAAATAGGTCCTTGACATCTGGTAGGAGAGAAGAAGGTTGGTAGGTTCATCTGAGTTGAGCGTTGAAGGATATGTAGGAGTTATCCAGATAGGGTAAGGAAGTCGCACAGCATATGCAAAGGGAACAGCACTTGCATGTGGCTTGGTGGAGATCATGTGGTTACTGCAGGAGATTTGGGTATAAAATCAGCTTTCAATCATGAACTTGGTATGAAATCAGCATTCAAATTCCTCACCTGGTAGGTGAGAAGGACTTGAGGTTGTTGTGGCCTCTTGGGTTCCTGGTGGCTAATTACCCAGGGATTTATGTCCCCACTCTCCTGTCTGACCTGTGAATGTAGCCAATTCATCAATTACAGTGAGAAATCCCTCTTGGAGGAAAGGTGGGCAGAGCAGTTTTATCCCAGCATGGGGCCTTCCTTGGCACAGCTGGAGACCCTGCTTCCCATCAAGACATCCCTTTTCAGAGGTTTCTATATGCCCCTCTGAGGGACCTGATCAATTGCCAGAAGAGCAGCTTTCTTCCATCCTGTGTTCTTATCCCTTTGGGACTCAGGCCTGGGTTTCTTTACTGGAGGAAGCTGAGGCTGGGTCAAGGGCTCCTGTGTGTGGTAGGGGCAGAGGAGATCCTGGGAGCTAAGGCTCTTGGATGGCTGGGTTGAAAGGGGCTCCTCAGCCTCAGCCTCTCCCTGCAGCCATCACCAACATCATATTTGGGGAGCGCCTGGGGATGCTGGAGGAGATTGTGGACCCCGAGGCCCAGAAGTTCATCGATGCCATCTATCAGATGTTCCACACCAGTGTACCCATGCTCAGCCTCCCTCCAGAACTGTTTCGTCTCTTCAGAACCAAGACCTGGAGGGACCATGCGGCTGCATGGGACATTATTTTCAATAAAGGTGAGGGCTCCTCTGGCTGTCCCTGCGGCATCCAGGCATTGGGGCCAGGAGAGCGTCCTTTACCTCAGGGGGTGGGAGCTCAGTGCTGAGAGAGACCAATCCAGCTAGAAGGCCCAGGCCTTGGGCTGCTTCTTTGTCCTGAGCTTTGTCAATGGACACTGACTTGCCATGTAGGAAACCCACTCTCTGGTGAGTAGCCATGGTGTCAGGAAGGCCCTGGAAGCCCTGGAAATGGTGGGCTCAAGTCCGGCTATTGGAGGAGAATTTTCTGGGGACAGAGAAGCAAAGATGTCCATAGTGTTCTTCAGAGGAGCTCAAGATCCCCATAGGGTTAAGGATCAGTGTCTGAGTCCCAGCTGTGCTGGGTCTTAGGAGTTTGGGACTTGAGTGGGAGAGAATGGGAAAGGTCAGGTAGAAAAGGCTGATTGGGGTATGCTGGAGTCGAATGCCACCTGTTTCCGTTACACCCACATAATCTTGGACAATCTACTGCCTCTCTGGATCTCTGTTTCTTTGTCTGAAAAATGGGGGTGGTGTCATATAATCCCTAGAGCTGTAGCCAAGAATTAAATGAATGAGCAGATACAAAGGGCTTAGTATAGATGCTTACTAAAATGATAGCTTACAAAGCAGGAGCGCTTCAGAATCCCCATGCCTTGATTCTACCTTTTCCTGAAGATCACCCTCCCCACCCCATCTGGGTTCTTTCTTCTGCTCCACAGCTGAGAGATACACCCAGAACTTCTACTGGGACTCTAGACGGAAAAGAAACTTCAGCAACAAGTACCCTGGCATCCTGTACAGTCTCCTGGAAAGTAACAAGCTACCCTTCCAGGACATCCAGGCCAACATTACTGAGCTATTGGCAGGAGGTGTGGACACGGTGAGTGGCTGTGGGCACATCTGCCTTCCTGTGCTCATGTGCACCTTCCCTCCCAGTGGTGTGGTTGTCTGAAGTCCTACTCTCCAAGCTATCCAAGGGGGTCCTCCCCACGTGGGATATGCCTCCCTGTCCTGGCTCTGTTCTCTAAACACTCATTTTCCTAGGAGGATGATGTTGAAGTCAGGTTGCCCACAGCCAGGGTTTGACGCTGATTGAACATTTTTTGGTATGCCTGTGAGAAGGGCATTATCAGGTGTAGGTGGTGAGGCCCAGCTTCTGCATAAGTCTTTAAAGACAAAAGATTTATCTGGAATCCTGCTCTGTGGAAGCCCAGCAGTGGGAGGGCTGCATTCCCCAAGGCCTATGAGGATACAGCTCACATAGATCCAGGGAAACCGGCAGGACCTCAGAAACCTTGTGGGTGTGGGGGGCAGGGATTTGCCCTGGGCTCTTTGTTGTTTGCCCTCCTCCTCTTCTACACCTCAGTACCCCATGATCCCCTCCATGCCTAGAGGCACTTACTGTGAGGTTTCCCTCCTGCTATCTGTGTGGTACCCCAGAAACTTCTCTTCTTGAACATTAAAACCTATCTGTCCTGGGACTGGGGTTGTGGCTCAGTGGTTAAGCACTTGACTTGCAAGTGTGAGGCACTGGGTTCGATCCTCAGCACCACATAAAATAAATAAAGGTATTGTGTTCATCTACAGCTAAAAAAATATTTAAAAAAAAAACAAAACCTATCTGTCCTGTGCACCATCCCTTTTTCTAATTTCTTAAACTCCCCCTGCTAACAGGACAGTGAGTTAATGATTTAGTGTTACAGATTATTTGTTGGGACACAGCACTGAGATTATAGAGGTGAACACAATAAACCTCAAGAGTTTGTAAATGGCTGAGGTAAGGGCCATGTTCATCTGCTTAGGATGCTATAACCCAATAACTTCAATGGAAGGTGATTTTCTCAGTTCTGGAGGCTGGAGGCCCAAGATCAAGGTACAGGTAGGATTGATTCATTCATTGGTCTTTCTCCTTGACTTGTAGATGGCTGTCTCCTCCCTCTGTCTGCACCTGGGCTTCCCTTTATGAATGTCTGTGTCCTAACCTCCTTATCCTAGAAGGACATCAGACATTGTAGATTAGGGCCCACACCAATGACCTCCTTTTATTCTTTTTTTTTTTGGTACTGGGGATTGAAGTCAGGGGCACTCAACTGAGCCACATCCCCAGCCTTATTCTGTATTTTATTTAGAGACAGGGTCTCACTGAGTTGCTTAGTGCCTTGCTTTTGCTGAGTCTGGCTTTGAACTCACAATCTTCCTGCCTGAGCCTCCCAAACAGCTGGGATTACAGGCGTGTGCTACCACTCTGGTTCCTTTTATTTTTATTACCTTTCTAAAGGTCCTATATCCAAGTGCAGTGGTATAGAGGTTAGGATATTGATATGTGAATTTTATTTTTTGCAGTACTAGGGATTGAACCCAGGGGTTCTCTGCTGCTGAGCAACATCCTCAGTTCTTTTTAATTAATTTTTTAAAATTTTGAGACTGGGTCTTCCTAAGTTGCTGAGACTGGCCTCAAACATGTGATCCTCCTGCTCAGCTTCTTGAGTCTCTGGGATCACACGTGAGCCACCGTGCCCTGAAACATGAATTTTAGGGGCATGCAGTGCAGCTGATAGCAGGGAGGCAGAGATGCAAGCAGATGTCTGCTATCTATGTTACAGAGCTGTGATGCCAGAGGCATCTCCCCATAGGACAGGGAGAGGAGCTAAAATTCAGCTTGTGTCTTGAAGTCCCTTGTAGGAGGAAAGAGAAGGAATTGCATTTCAGGACTAGGAAGAGGCATGTGTCAAAGTCCTCTGGGTTAAAAACTTTCTTTCCTAGTTATTGTTTTTATATCATACTCTGATGGAGAAATTTTGGTTCCTGTGACAGACTGTAGATGGAGCCTTGGCATGCATTTGAAAAATAGTTCATTGTGGGTGATGTAGAGGAAATCTCCAAAAGGTGAATATTTGCACCAAAGATAAGGAACCATTTATGAAGCACTTGTTATCTGGCAGGCAGTGTGCTAAACTTTTACACACATTGCCTCATGTAATACTAGCAAGGGACACTATGAGCTATGTTACCATCATCCTCTTTTTTTTAAATATTTTTTTTAGTTGTAGATGGACGCACTATCTTTATTTTATTTATTTATTTTTATGTAGTGCTGAGGATTGAACCCAGTGACTCACGCATGCAAGGCAAGTGCTCTACCACTGAGACACACCCCCAGGCCACCATCATCCTCTTTTAGATGAGGAAACTGGGGCATAGAGAGGTTAAATAACTTGACCAAGATCACACAGCTACTAACTTATTTAACTACCTTACGCACTCAGTGGCAGGCCATGGAGGTACTGAGACAAATCCCCACACACATGTGGTTGGGGTCTTGAAAGAGTATACACTTGCTTCTTGGGTGGGGACAGGAATTCCAGGAAGAGGAACTGATTTAGGGGAGATTTCTGGGCTTTGGGAGCTGTGTGCAACTCTTCGTGGCTGGAGAGTCAGGTGTGTATTAGTGAGGTGGGGTGGGGGGTGGCGCTAGAGGAGAGCAGGCAGGTGTTGAAGTGGCCACATGGGGCAGACGAAGCCTCTGCACTTCTCCTAGAGGCTCCAGGGAGTCAGGCAAGTCAGGCAAGCTGAGAAGGGACTGGGTGCCATTTTTTCCATTGTGGCTCTTGCTGGGAGGAAAAAGGTATTCAAGCCTTTTGGATAGAAACATGATCCTTGGCAAGATGGTACACCAACAATCCATGTTCTAGTCACAGGAGGGAGGGTATTCCAGGCTGGGACCCTAATTGGGCTTAGTTTGTCACCATAGAGGAATCTGGGACTGTGGGGTTTGAAGATCGGTGTTCATCATCTCACTCTGGCTTATGTTGAGATTAACTGGTTAGTGTCCGTATGTCCCACATGCTAATTGCAATGCTGGGACATTGCAATGCTGAGCGCAGGTCTGAGGTCTGGATTCAGTACCTTTGAGACTTACTTGAAGCTCTGCTGCTCTAGGCCAGGGAGGGGTGGTCATGCTATAGGACATGTGAACAGGAATGGCGGTCATTGGGGAGCACAACCCTTCTGGAGGTAGGATTTGGCTTCTAGAGGCCTCCAGATTTCTGTGGAGGAAGACATTAGCAGTGCAGCTGATACTACTGGCTGGGGAGACAGATGGGTTCTGGTGACATGAGGGATGAGGGCAGGGTCAAGTGCTGCTCCAAACATTCCTGCCTGGGTGGCAAGAAGGCCTTCTTGGACATTTGCCTTTCAAATTGTTGGGCCATCTGCTTTTGTGGCCATCCACTTTTGCAGGTGGGCGTGGAGAATGGGACGAGGTGGTTATGGGGGAGAGGTTCTTGTAAATGAAAATTTAGCTTGGGTCCTCCACCTTGAGGTGCCTCAGAATGACAGGCCCTCCTGGTCTTCTGCACCCCCACATTTCCTGCTAGACATCCATGACCCTGCAGTGGCACATGTACGAGATGGCGCGCACCCCGAAAATGCAGGAAATGCTGAGGGCAGAGGTTCTGGCTGCCCGGCGCCAGGCCCAGGGGGACATAACCACGATGCTGCAGTTGGTCCCACTTCTCAAAGCCAGCATCAAGGAGACGCTGAGGCAAGCTCATGTCCACCCCACCTCTCCTACCCCACTCCTGGGCAGGGCCGGGGCAGGGCTTGGGGAAAGGCTTCCAAGGATGGCGTGGGGTAGGCAATGTGAAGCAGGAGGTGAGAGGCTGGGAAAGGGGAGGAGGAGACAGACACTGAGTCCTGCCTCAGATGCCTTGGGGAGCGGCAGCTGGGTCTGAGATGCCCTGCTGGTGCAGGAGTGGGGGTGGGGATGACCTGTGTCCAGGTTTTATGGCCATCTATTTGAGTGTCCTCTTCTGCACAGACTCCACCCCATCTCTGTGACTCTGCAGAGATATCTCGTGAATGACTTGGTTCTTCGTGATTACCTAATTCCTGCCAAGGTAGGTGCAGCCAGGGACCTATGGGCTCTGCCAGACCCAGGAGCCTGGAGGCAGGCTGCAATCCCAGACAGGTGGTGGTATTGTGGGGGGGAGGGGGAGCTTCTGTTCTGCCTCTCTGCCTTGTCCTGGGGCTCCCTAGAGCTCTCAGCAGAAGCAGTCCAAGTTTGAATGAAGAGCAGAGGTGGTAGGCACCATGGGTAATGATTACGGGAATGTTCTGGAGTTCAGGGTTAGGAGGTAGACCTCACAGTCTGCCTGGGTTGATGGGAGGCGGGGCACAGGGGCTGAGGACAGGGCAGGAAAATCCTCAGGGTTATACCAGCCTTGAGTTTTAAGCTGTCCTCATTTGGTGGGTGAAGTTCAGGGAGGGGCTGTGCCTTGGTTAAGGTCATACAGTGGACAGAATGTTCTATTCTGGGTAAGCTGGGCAGTCCCGTGGGGATTGGGATGGGGAATGGGGGGGATGGAGCTCAGGGGCTTGGGGTAGCTGGGTGCTGGGCTCAGGACTATGGGAAGGTGGGACCCACTCAGGCCTCTGACTACCTTGCCCCCAGACACTGGTGCAGGTGGCCAACTACGCCATGGGCCAAGAACCCAGCTTCTTCTCCAACCCTGGCAAATTTGACCCAAATCGATGGCTGGACAAAGATAAGAGCAACACCTACTTCCGGTACCTTGGCTTTGGCTGGGGTGTTCGGCAGTGTCTGGGCCGACGGGTTGCAGAGCTGGAGATGACCATATTCCTCATCTACGTGAGTTGAGCTTAGGGACATCTGGGTACCCTAGGCTAGCCCTGGCCCTCAAGTAGTCACCAGCCCTACTCTTCCCACCTCTGCACAGAGCCCAGAGATTATACAGCTGGGGTACATCTGTCTCCCACAAATGCCTGTGGCGTCCTCTTTTGAGCTAACCCACTTATCATCCACTGGTGTTCCCTGGCCATCTATCCCCCTCCAGGTGATGGGATGGGGGTGGGAGCAGGAGAGGGAATATTGCCAACTAGTTAAAGTCAAGGTCTAAATCCAGGGATCAGAGCACCATTTAGACACGGTGTGGGGTTAAATGTGGAGCTGGTTGTCCACCTCTTAGAGCACCTCAATCATACTCAAAGGCCCTGCTGGCAGGTGAACAAGCTGGGCCTAGGGGAGACAGAACCTCCTCCTTCCCCTAAGCCTACTGCTCCCTTTCTCAGGTGCTGGAGAACTTCAAAATTAAAATCCAACATTTCAGCGATGTGGGTACCAAGTTCAACCTCATCTTGATGCCTGAGAAGCCCATCTTATTCACCTTCTTGCCCTTCAAACAGAACCCAGCCTTGGCATGATCAGGGTGGAACTGCCCTCCTGCCAACCAGGCCAGCGGTCATGTAGTAGGATGGCCCTGGCGGTGGGTACAGGATCTCTGCATCTCCAGTCTTCTGTTCCCACCCTGCTCCTTTTAGGCAGGTGAACTTGGGTCTCAGTGGTCAACTGCTCTAGTTCAGTTGAGCTCCTCCTCTTTCCCTTCTTGACACATCTCAGGAAGACAATAAACTGTACTTTTGGGGTCCATGCTTGTAGCCTTTTTGTTTTTTCCACCTCTTCCTTCTTGGCTTTTTCTGTCCTTCCTGCTTCCTTTCTCTTCTCTGGGCTGAGTCATCTTTAACTCAGAAATGTCAGTGCTGGAAATGGCCTCACCACCAAAGATATCCAGCTCAGCCTGGGATAGATGAAGAAACTGAAGTTCTGAGAGGTTTCAGGTCCTCCAAGGTTACCCAGTATGCTCATGGCCAGAACCTGGGCCTGGTGACTCAGTGAGGACTCCAGCCCCCGGTCCCATCTGCTTTCCTGTTTCTGACTGCATTTAGACACAATATAGCCAGCTCAGCCTAGCCCTAGTTGACAGGAAGACTTTAAGATTTTCCCTTCCCCAAGCATCTGATGAACCAAACTCAAAAAAAAAAAAAAAAGGATTTCTAACAGGATAGATATTTGGGGCAAGTGGGAAATCCCTGTCTTCCTCCTGTCTGCAAACAGCTGATTTCCAATGGTCTCACTTCCTCTGGCAGTTCAGGAGGGTCCTACCTCCCTCTTCTCACTACCCTCCTGGGTTCATTATGGCCTTTGGCTTTCTGAAGATGCCCTGGCCCTGTTCTGCCTCTCTGAGGCTAGGTCGGAGGTCGGAGGCTATATGGCTGCTTCAGAGGGTTCAGGACCAAAATGCGGCCTGGGAGGAGGAAGTGGGGGACCCAGGCTACCTTGCTTCAGGAAAGAGGCAAAAGTTCATTGAGGTATAACATTTAATAAAGTCATCTTTGTGGGGTAGGGGTAAGACTCCCCAGCACATGGGAAGGCTCAGGCCTACTGGGAGTTAGAGGTCTTCTGGGTATTTGAGGGCCTGTTGGGCTTCTCATCTGAGCTGGGCTGTGTGGGCTCCAGCTTAGAAGGTCGCCTGAGGTCCCTGGAGCTGATGGAGGCGTTCTGTGGTAGGCAAAGCAAGTCCAGTGAGTATACTTCCATCCCTAGAGGCAACCTGTTCTAGGGCACTTTGCCTGGTAAGGCAGGGATCCAAAACCCTGTGTGCTGTGACTTCTCAAAGATTTCTAGACCCATTTGATCATAGCATGGAACACCTAAGTTTTCCAAGTCTACAGGGCTCAGGTGAGTTTCAAAGGTAGCCCTGTGTTCCCTGTCAGTCCCCTTCTCAGGGTCTTCCCAGGAGCTGTGGAGCCTCAGCCACGAGCAAAGAACAGATGGCTCAAGAGCAGGAGAAATCAGGATCTTGCTTTTGGGAGTCAGTGTCCCTAGAACTGAGCTTGAGGAACATCTGTAAGTAGGCCTTGAGAGCCTATCAGCAGCATTATGATTACCCCAAAAGGGTGGTTGATGGGAGGGATAACCTTGGGACTGGGAATTGGGTGGGTAGAGGCACAAGCTACTCTGTCCATGAGCAAAACCAGTCCTAGACAGCTGGGTATGGGGGCATATGCCTGTAATTCCAGTGACTCAGGAGGCTGATGTAGGAGGATCATAAATTTGAGGCCAGCCTCAGCAACTTAGTGAGACCCCATCTCAAAATAAAATTTAAAAAGGCTGAGAATGTAGTTCAGTGATTAAGTGCCCTTGAGCTAAATCCCTTGTACCACAAAAACAAAACAAAATAATCCTAGAGTACTGGCTGTGCCAGAATATTGCAGAAATGCCCATGTGGGTAGCCCCTTTTCCCTAGTCATCTCCTCCTGGAGTTTCACAACAGTCTGTGGGGGAAGGGGTAGTTTTGGCAGGAGTTTCTATTCCCCCAGACAGGTGGGGAGACTGAGACCACACAAGGGCTTCTGTTGGTATTAGAGCAGGAACTTCAACCTAGGACTTCTGATGCTCAGCCCAGGAGCTGGCCTCCCAGGTTTTTTTTTTCAGTGCCCAGTGATTTGGGTTGGGGTGGATGGCTTCCAGCTCTGCCACTAGAACCCCCACCAGCTCCTCTGAAGGGATCACTTACAGGCTGGCTTATGATGATAGGGTCTGAGGGGGGCCCAAAGCCGTGTTCTTGCTCCTGCAGCCGTGTGGCCAAGTCCTGCTTCTCTCGTCCCCAGCGTCGAGCTGAGTCCTCTAACTGCAGACATGGAGAAGGGCAGCTGGAAGACCAGTAGGCAGTAGAGCCCATCCCTGAGAGCCAGGACAGCCAGCGCCTGAGCATGTTCTCTGAGCAGAAAGCCAAGATCTGGGCAAGTTCTGGGCTTGACACCATTCCAAGAGATCTCAGGGTTAGAAGGGGCGAGGGGCAGGGGCCAGTCAGTCTGACACTGGTGGACCTTCTCTGCATCCCAACAACATACTGAGTGAGCCCTGACTTGGAGTCACACTGGTCTTTCACTCTGACCATGGCTGCATGCTGGACTGTGATGTTTGTCATCGACTGACCCCAGATCCTGGACACACATTACACACCGCTCCTGGCCACAGACTGATTAGAGAGCCTGCATAGCCTGATCAACTTCCATGTCTTACCCACCTGGCTTTCCAGGGACAAGATCCTGCTCTGAGCCCGTTCCAGCTTGGCCAGGAGATTAAACTTATCTGAAGTACTGGCAAGAAGATCCTATGGTCAAAGCAAAAACTCATGATGTAAGCTCAGGAAGCAGCGAAGCACTTGAAGGAGAATCCAGCCAGATTTGAGTTCCAACCAGTTCCCCTATGCAGAGCCTCAGACCTGGGCCCCTGGGCCCAACCCTTGTCGTGAAGTTCAGCACAGGGCTAGGCCTGTGCTTTTTCACAGCTGTTTCCTCCATGATTTTGGGCATCTGAAGTTATTATGCATCAATTTTCAAGCATGAAATGCACCAACGGGCTCCCATGAATGCACAGAAGACAGTTCAGCAGGGAATCCTTTTGTAGGGGGAAAACATCTGCGAAGCGAAGGCTCCCCAACCCCCATGCTTTACCTGGATGTCCGTGTATCAGTGCTTCCAAAGAGAACTCACCTCCTGCAAGTCCTGGGATGAAGAGAATCACTCTCCTGTGTGCACCCCACCCCAGATATAATTCCAATTATAGTGGGGGACACCTGGAACAACCTGGGAAGTGGAGGGGGACTAGGCGTCTCTGGGCCCTGGGACACCCACCTGTGCGGGCAAGGTCTCTGTGCACTTGGAGTGGCCTGGGCCATCTGTCTCTTGCATCCTCTCTGCCAAGTCTCCACCTGCTCCCAACTCCCCGGGGTCCACCTGGGATAGGGAAAAGGACTCTCCAAGGTTGTACCAATCCCAGGAAATACTCAGATTGGTGGAAGCAAGCCATGTGGCAAATGGAGTTAAGGATCAGTGAGGAGCTTGCTTTCTCCTAGGATGCAGGGAAAGTAGAAGTTTTCAGATACATGCATTCCCAGGAGAAGAGGAGCAAGGCCTGAGAGCTCACATTCCAGGAAAATCCAGACTCATGGGCAAACTGGGAAGCCTAGCCTCTTGGTCTTGATCATCAACTTGAACAGTGATGTGGGTGACTTGGACAACCAGTGACTGTCACAGGTGGGTCAAGGCCAGGCCTGTGCTGGCGGCTCTTACCGGCAGGGCCTGCTGCTGTAGGATGATGGGGCCTGTCTGGTGGCGGTTCTTTTCCAGCTCTGCCCTTAGCCTTGAGTTTTCTGCCAGCAGCACTGAGTAAACGTCAATAGGCAGGTTCTCTCTCGTAGAACCCAGAGGAAGGCCAGGACCTGAGAGCAGGGGGATGGCTATGGACATGGCCACAAGTTTTTGAGAGATGGGCTGTTCTGCCTCCATGTCCCTGCCCTGATCTGTCCCAGCATTTTGTTCCATTCTCTCTTGGGAAACTACAGAGGCAGCACCGAATAATCTCTTGCTTTGGACAGGTCTGATATGGGGCCACCTGGTTCTTTCCATTCATCAAAGCCACCTCTGACTCATGGCTGTGGTTAACACCAGTGGGGAAAACAGATCATGGATTCATATAAGTATTTTTGTTTGTTTGCTTTGCAGAGGCAGAATCTTTGAAGATGTGGAGAGATGGGGAAATAATTCACAGGGTTTGGGGGTTAAGGATTTGGAAACCTTAAGGATGCTCCAGGTGGCCCTCTTTTGGGGGAAGTCCTAGTCCTTATTATTATTATTCAGCAGGGCTTCTCCCATCGAGGGTCGGCAGCTTTCTGGCCTGGCTCGCGCAGTGTCCTGTCTTGTCCTCCTGGCAGGAGGAGGTAGCTCGGGGCTTTCTGGAAGTGCCCAGTGCCTGAGTGAGTAGGGGAGAAGCTCCATCTTGGGTATCTCAGGCCCATGGATATGACTGAGCATGGCCCCTCTTTGCAGATTCTCCGTAAGCTGAGGGGACTCAGGAGGAAGAGCCTCCAGGGGTGGGGCAAAATCTGGGGAGTCAATTCACTCACATCCGCTCATGGGTGCAGATCCACTAGCGTTGGGTTTCCCCTGCAGCCTGTTGGGTGGTGGGGGTTCTTTTCTCTCCCGTAGCCTGTCCTCTAGTACCTGCTCCATCTTCTGGATCACCTGGCAAGCAGAGCACCCAGGCTGGGCTAACCTAGGGGTGCCACACCTTCCCATCTGAAGGCCCCCAGCAGGCTACCCCTGCACCTGCCTTCTCCTGGTGCCGCACAGTCTCCTCCAGCGCCTTCATCTTCATCAGCTTGTCCTGGTACCGCTTCAGCTTCGTGTCCTGGGGCTGCTGAGCCTGGCACAGGAGGAGCAGCTCCTTCTCTCTATCATTTTTCTGCAAGGGGAGGGAAGGGGGAGAATGGGTGTCTGGGAGTCACTCTTGGCTGAGGGGATCCACTCAGTCCCCTGCTGAATCCTCCATAGGCGGGTCACCCTTCCCTCAATGCCGTCTCCTGCTCAGAACACTTCTCCCAACTCTGCCTCCCAGCTCCCTTTCCCTTCTATTCTGAGAGCCCCAGCTCACCCGGATCAGCTCGTTCTGCAGATGCTGCACCTTGTCCCTCAGCCTCCTCATGTCCAGCTCCTTCAGCAGCAGCTTCTCCTTCATGGATGTGGCTGGGAGGGGCAGGGAGCTGGCTCAAGGCGGAGCCTCTCCCAGCTTGGACCAGCACAATTGGGGGACCGCCCCAGCTGTGGGGCTTGTGACAGGACTGGATACTCCATCTCCCACCCCTGAGAGGACCAGCTGAGAGGACCATGTATGTCTGTGGGTGGAGTCGGAGGGACAGTCCTGTTAGCTCAAGTCCAGCTACGTGCATATCTGGGAAAAGCTCCCCACCACCCTGTTTCCAATCCAGAGCCTTGGCCCAGACAGGATTCTGGATGCCTTTAGTGGCCTGTACATCCTCACCCAGGTTTGAGACCTCATCTTTGCTGTGCCCCTCTTCTACTTCCTGTTGGGTCAGGTGGCTTCTCAGCCTCCGGTTCTCCCACTCTAAGGTGCTGGTCTGTTTCCGCAACAACAAGATGTCCTCTGCCATCTTCTGCATGGCCCGCCGGTAGTTGTTCATTTCCTGTAGATCCCAGAGTCTAGAGCTGAGTCCCCGGCCCCACAGAAGCTTCCACCCCATATATATGCCTTTATTTGGGAGTCAGTGGGGCACTTTCAAGACCCATGAGCCACATAAGCCCCAACCTGTGACCCCAAGTTTTAGTATATTTCTTGAGGAATCGTTATGACTTACTCCCCATCCTTCCTGGCTGCATTAGGGCTGCTGCACTAATGTGCTTTCCCAGGGGCCACATCAATTCCTGTGATGCCAGCTCAGGGGGAAACCCAGGGCTCACACACCAGATGAGAAGCCAATATGCAACAGATTTAAAAGGATCAGGGCTATGTTTCCAGAGTCTGGCTAAATAATAACCATTCCTTTACCTTCTCTCTCTTCTTTCCCCTCATGTCACTGATCCCAGGGAAGAGTCTCTTAGAAATCACACTAAGTGCCACTTGGAAGCTTACCCTGACACCAACCTCCCAACTAGCCCGGCAGTCAGGAAGGGACATAAGATAGCTCTGAAAGACTCAGATAATGTCAGGATCAAGGTCAAAATCCAGCTACAAGATGTGAGGCCAGGAAGCAGACACAGTTATGAGGTTAGAAATAACAATAATCTTCATATCTGATGTTCACTGAGCATCTACTATGTTCCAGGTCTCTTCTAAGTATTTTATGTGGCCTTTCTAATGCAAGCCCATGAGGGTGGATACTGTTATCATTTTACAGATGAAGCAACCAAGGCTCAGAGAGGTAAATAACCTGCTCAGTGATAAAACTAATGCATGGCTGAGCCAGCATCTGAAATCCAGGCCTTCTGGCATTTGAATCCGTTCTTAACACTGTGCAACCCTCTGGTGAGGCTCCCATCCATGCTATCATGAGAAGTGATAAAATCAGGCTACCAACAAGAATTGTTTTTCTAATCCAAATTTGGAAATATTTTCATGTCTGCCCATATATGCACAGGGAAAATCAATCAGGTATATTTATATGCATTTGCTTTATAATCAGAAACTGCTTATTGTTATTTATTTTAAAAATTATGGAGTTTCTTAAACCCAAGCAGCACAAAATCTAAAAGGGGGCTGGGCACAGTGGTGCATGCCTGTAATCCCAGAGGCTTGAGAGGCTGAGGCAGGAGGATCACGAGTTCAAAGCCAGCCTCAGCAACAGCGAGGTAAGCAATTAGTGAAACCCTGTCTCTAAATAAAATACAAAATAGGGCTGGGGATGTGGCTCAGTGGTTGAGTACCCAAGTTCAATCCCTGGTACCCCCCCAAAAAGGGGGATCCAATGCATAAAGCCATCAATGTCCAGATAGAGGAAGCAGAGCTGGGTTGGGAAGAGAAATGGGACCAGGGAAGTGAGCTTGCCTGGGAGTTTGCTGAGCCCTGGTGGCCTGTGGGCTTCCTGAAGCTGTAGGAAGACTTGCCCATGGGGAAGTGGGGCTGGGGCTTGTGCACCCAGCAGTCTCTCAAACCCCCAGGAAGCAGACTGTCTCCAACTCCCACCTGGGCCTCATGCTACTTGGGGATGTGTCCTGGCTTCCCAGCCATTGCCTTCCACCTGCTACTTGGGGGCCACTGGCTTCTGGGGAGGAGTCCTCAGACATAGCGGGTCATCAGATACCATTTGTCACCTGCCACTGTCTAGCTTTCTGGCTGGACTCCCTCTAACTGGAATCAGCGCTGGGTCTATCTCCCTACCACCTGCTCCTGCTGATTTCAGGTCTTGGCTTCCCCAGATCTGCCCATCTGGTGTTCCCCGTTAGCATGTTAACCTGGACACTCAGTCCAGAGACCACACACAGACAAACTTTGTGGCCAGGTCCAGATCAGAAGCCCAGCATGGCAACTGACAGGTTGTATAGCTCAGAACTTCCTGAGCCTGAGAGTCCTTGCATGGGAGATACTGGGGTTGCTGCAAGGCTTGGAGTTGGTGTGTGGAGCCCCTGCCTGGGTCCCTGTCCAGCCACATCTCAGTTGGAGGTACTGTTCTCATCCCATCCCATTTTTATTCTAATGGATGCTTTAGTCAGACCCCTTCCTCTTCCTCCTTGCAGCCCTGGCCTTCTTTGCCCACTCCTCTGCTGAGATCGAAGTCTTCGGTATATGGCAGCTCATGACTGACAGGGGTTTGGAGGCCCAGTACACTGGCTGGAGAAAGCCCATCACACTTCAGCAAAATAAATTGCTCTCCTCCATTCTTTCCCAGGCCTGGTCCAGCCTCTTATCATATTTGCTCTGGACAATTACAACAGCATCCAAACAGGTTTCTTGGATTCTAGGGTTTTCTACACACACACACACACAACACACACACACACACACACACTGTTCAAGGATGCTCGCTGCAGTTCAGCTTGGGTCTGTTTAGCCTCTGTTCTACAGGCAGTAGTTACAAAGAATGGCCTAAAATGAATTGTGCTAACACAGAGATGTTAAAAATAACATGAGGGAGCCGGGTGCAATGGTAATCCCAGCGGCTCACAAGATTGAGGCAAGAGGATTGTGAGTTCAAAGCTAGCCTCAGCAAACCAGCAAGGCCCTGAGCAACTCAGTGAGATCCTGTCTCTAAATAAAACACAAAAAAGGAGTGGGGATGTGGCTCAATGGTTAAGTGCCTTTGGGTTCAATCCCCTGTACCAAAACCAGAAAAAGAACATGAAGGAAATTGATATGCTCCCCCCAGAACTTGGTGTGTGTACGTGTACATATGGAGGAGTCCTGGGGGAAGCGATGCCAGCCTCTTGGCCCACCCTTGAGTCTGATTCATTCAGGGAAGCCTCCTCTGTAAGAGCCCACTGTTCTTCAACTCCAGAATCTGGAGTGGGGCTGGAGGGTTGGTAAGCAGAGCTCCGTGATAATTCATACCACCTTGGCAGATGAAGACAATTGAGACCCAGAGCAAAGAAGAAAGTGACAGAGTAAGAGCTGGGCTTCTGGTGGTGGGGTGGTGGCTCTGCTTCAGACAGATGGAGCCTGCTGGAGGAGGGGCGATGGGTCTGGTGGGGCTCCATCCCTGAAGGCTGGCCCTGTCTTCCTCCACAGGCCCCCATCCTGCCCCAGCCTGGCTGCTCCACAGGGGAATGGAGTGGTCCCTTGGCCCTGGCTCACTCCTCTGGCTCTGCCTGGCCCATCCTCCTCAGCTGAGCAGGGGATCTTGGGCAGCACAGCTGAGTTGGAAGGCCACAGCCTGCAGGGCAGCCCTGACCTCTCCCTACAGCCTAGAGCCAGGTTTGTGTTCAGGGCCACACTCTGCGTCACAGCCCAGCCTTGAGATCACGCAGGACACCATGTCCCAGATTCTCCTTGTGGTCCTGTCTACTTGGCCGCCAGCTCCCTCTCTTCCTCAGATGTCCTTCTATTGGGGGAGGGGCTGACTTCTCTCTGGACTGGCACAACCTCTGAGGTCAATGACTCCAAAGCCATCATGCCTGATTCTGGAGCACCCACTGCTCCTGCCTCACCCAATGACACCCCCATGACCAGGACCCCAACCTTCAGAGCTTGCTGAGAGAAGAAATGACAGAGGCCCGGGTTTGAATTGCTCCATGGTCACTGAGCACCAGCAGCCTTTGCCATACTGGCACCACTTCTTTGGCTCTGGAAGGGTGGCAGCTATCTTCTGAGCTGGTGTCTTCATGTGGGATGGGAAAATCACCTCGCTCAAGGGTTACTCTGGAGTGAGGGGGCATGAGCTGAGCTAGCTCCTAGGTGCCTGACAGCTGTACCCTGAACCCTTTTGAATGATTTTTTTTTTCAGTAGCAGTGATTGAACCCAGTGGCACTTAATTTGAGCCACATCTCCAGCCTTTTTTTTTTTTTAATATTTTTTTAGTTGTTGATGGACACAATGTCTTTATTTTATTGCTTTGTATGTGGTGCTGAGGATCGAACCCAGGGCCTCACACATGCGAGGCAAGCACTCTACCGCTGAGCTACAATCCCAGCCCATCTCCAGCCTTTTAAAATATTTTATTTAGAGACAGGGTCTTGCTGAGTTGCCTAGGGCCTTGCTAAGTTGCTGAGGCTGGCTTTGAACTCACAATCCTCCTGCCTCAGCCTCCAGAGGCACTAGGATTATAGGTGTGCACCATCAAGGATTTTTTTAAAAATTATTCTTACAATAGCCCTGGACTCTGAGTATGACCATGTGATGACTCCCATTTTACAGGATCCAAAGCCTAGTTTCCACTGAGGAGGAAGGGTAGGGATTGTCTTTTACAAAAGCCTGAAGAGGGCAATGCTTGACTCCCTTCCTCCCAAATAAGAAGCACTGTGGCAGAATCTGAGGCCCATCACCCAAGTGGAGGCTTTCAAATATACCTGTGGCTACTACCAACTGTCTTGAGCAGAAGAGCCCATATGCCCTCAGTGTACAGATGAGGAAACTGAGGCTGGTAATAGCATGCTCAAGGTTTCAGAGATTCAGTTATAAAGTCTACATTAGAAGCAGCACAATAAACAGGGTCAACACTTGGAGAGTGCCACTGAGTGCCAGGTCTCTGCCATGGAGCACAGTTGAGCCCAGAATATCCTTCCCTGTGGTGGTACACTGAGAGGAGATGGCAGGAGGTATTCATGACAGAGGGGCTTAAAGGAGGCTGTTTTCTAGCCTGGGGAGCCTGGAGACTTCCTGGAGGTGGCGATGACCTGAGCTGGCTCTTGGATGAGTAGGTGTTCTGTGGCGGGGTGTGGGTTGAGGGCTCTCAGATGGAAACACCATGGCAAAGGCAGAGACGTGGGAATGTGTGATGAGGGACAAAGCAGGTGAGTTACTGGAAGGCAGAGTGTGGGAAAGGCAGGCGGGTGCAGCTGGAGAAGCAGCAGGGCAGGCCAAAGAGGGCAGGTCTCCATCTTGCAGACTGACCAAAGGCCTAGGCCAGACAGGGTGGGATAAGACCCTTCTGGCTACCCAGGACTAAGGACAGACAGGGGATATGAAGGCCAAAAGCAATGTGCAAAGTGAGACACAATAGGACCCTCACTGGGCAGAGGCAGTGGGCATAGAGATGGGGGCAGGGGAGGATGGGCACAGCGGAGGGTTGCGGGGGTAGAGGAGCGGGAGGATAAACCACTAGGAAGTGCAATTGGAGTCTTGGGGAAGGAGCAGATCTTCAGAATCAGGGGCGTATGGAGGAGGGGTTGGAGTGGGTGGGGAGAAGCCCTCAAGATGGAGCGACTGCCAGAGAGGAAGGAAGGAAGCGGGTGGGAGCAGGCTGACCAAGCCACAGTGCAGGGAGCTTCCGAAGGGAGGGTTGGAGTGGGCACAGAGGGCGAGCAGAGAGGCTGGGCCAGGCCGCTGGGTTTGCTGGGCTGGGAACACACCGTCTCCCCTTCTTTGCCCTTCCCTGGGCAGCCACTCAACCTCTGGGTCCCTCGGCCCCCAAATTCACACTGGCAGGCACAGGTCACTTGCATGTGATTTGCCCCTGCAGCCAGCAGAGGGCAGCCGCCTCCCACGGATGCTGGACTTCAGCCTGTCTCAAAATTGAGGACACTCTGAGGCAGGGCCCACAGCTTATGTTGTAGAAGAATGTGTGTATAGGGCCTGAGGGGGATCTCAATCTCCAGCCTCCAGCACATGTCCCTCTCCAGGTGGTTCAGGGGCCTTTCCAAACTTTCTGCCCCGGAACTCCCATCTTAGAGGTTCTAAGGGGTGCCTTCTATTAAGAACCATTCAGGGAGACCAGAGAGGTGCAGTGACTTGCCTGAAGTCATACAGTGCATCCTGAACCTCAGCTGGGTTCTCTTTCCTGTACCAGCTCCAGGGTTGAGTGTGGAACGAAAAGGTTTGGGATAAGACCCATCTGGAAGTTACCTGAGCTCTTCCTGCCTGAGCAGCAGCAGGTGCCTAAGGTACAGCCTCAATCTTTGCAAACCAGACAAAATTCTATCCACCTAGCATATGTACTCTGTGGATACTCAGCCCAGGTAAGCAGCCCTGGAGCTCTTAGATGCCTTAATGACATACCTACCCTTTGTTGAATGTCTATTTACTGACCAGGCCCCTATGTTTCTTTGTTTGTTTTGTTTTGTTTTCCCTCTGATTGGAATGAGTCTGAAAGGGAGGCATTTCTTTTCGACTCTGCTGAGCAGGAAGCTGACCCTAGGGCAGGCATTCCAGGTATTCTGGTCAAGACTACCTCATTCATGAGGGGCACACCTGTGACTGGACTTTGCCTCTAGGTATTTGTGGAAGGAGCGTACTGTGGAGCCCAGTGTGGGGGTCCTAGAACTACCATGTCCATGTAAGATGCCACTTGACTTTCTCCTCTCACCAGGGACTGAGGTTACTTCTAGGTGAGATGTCTGCTGGGAGAAGGGAGGCATGTCCATCAGGCCCACGAGCCATCCCATCTCCTCAGGTCTGTGAGGTGCCCAGAGTTTATGGTGGCTGCTTTTCTGAGTCAGAGATAGAAAAAGTCCAGCCCCTGAGCCTGGCCAGGCCTTCACTCTAAACAAGGCAGAGACAATTCTACTTCCTCGTGATATCCCCCTGCTCCTGAGAAACCGGCTTTGTGGTATACCCACTCTCTTTCCATGAATTTCCTTTGCTCAGAGGGGGCACTTCCCTTGCCACTGCTCCTGGTTCTCCAGTCTGCCCTCTGCAGCCTCCTCCTTTAGGTGGGCTTCCTAGTTCTCTGCCTCCCTTTCAGGGTTGGGTTTTCTTTGTGCGGCCTCAAAAACACAGCCTTCTTCTCTGGTGGTTGGAAGATAGCTGAAAATGCTCTGTTATTCCTCTCATTGAGAGGTGGAGTCGAAGCTCCCTTCTCTCGTCACTGGCCTTAGGGGCTTATAGGAGGCAGTGGAAGTCTTGCAGCTTCCCCCTTCCCTCCCAGAACACCGTTCTTTCCCCAGGAAGAAGTCCTGTGTCACCAAGACCGCCATGCTGTGAGGAAGCCCAACTGATGGTATGGGAAAGAGCCATGTGCACCTGGCCCCCAGTTGCTCTATCCCTGCCCTGTAAGTCACCCCAGTTGAGGACCTGGACAACTTGGAGTAGAGAGGAGCCCTTCTGGCTGTGTCTTGACCCACAGCCCTGGGAGATGTAATGATAAAAGAAAAAATGATGAAGTCATCAAGTTTTGGAGGCGATTTATTATGTAGCAATAGATACTAGAACATTTTCCCTGGCCTCTTGGACAAAGCCCTTCATAATAAACTTCCATCTTTGAACTTCAAGGTAGTCAGGCACAGCACAACTAGACTTCCTTTCAGAACAGTCCTGGGCCCAGGCTCTCTGGGCCCCTTTCTCTCTTTGAAGCTTTACCTGCTCTGAGCAGCAGCCACCTCTAAGCCACCCCAGCATGGCATTTCCCATCTACTGGACACCACCTACAAATTTCCTTCCAGCTCCCGGGAGGGCCTGTCTACCTGTCTGCTTTGCTCAGGCAAAACCTTGGCCAAGGTGCTGCTGCTGGCAGAC